>JAHZNK010000281.1:0-13762 GCA_027744615.1 Lepidocyrtus cf. nigrosetosus NNG-2020 | reverse complement strand
GGTAGGATTTACATTACTTTCTCCATTACAATACTTTTTACCGTACAAAAATATAGTTCACCTTTACATATAAAGCCTTTTTCAAGATTGGCTCAATCTGGTCATCTTGGGTTTTGTTAATTATTAAACAACAATTGATCGAGTGAGTAATAATAATAAGTACGTAGTACTAATTTAAATACAACAATATGCAATCGGTAAGAGTTTTTACCTTTTACATGAAATCATGTTGGTCAATTGAGCGGACTATTAGAATACAAAATACAATGGTACAAGCTCCTAAATTTCACTATGCTTCAATTAATTTAACAATAAAATCGACTGTATATTATGAAGCTTTGCTAAAATATGTTTACTGCAAAGTTTTTGCTATTGTGACAGATAAGAACGAACAAAACCCTTTGACTCCACCACCAGACTTATCAATCCAAAACGTACTTTTTAGCAGCCCTTTAAATGCTGTTGTATTAAGCACTTCAGAAATCGTCAATAATATTTTTCAGGGTGGTAATCAATAAGTTTTGCAATTTACGCATACGCATACTTTATGCCAGTCAGTCAAGTATTACACGATGCTTGATTCAGTAAACTAGCTATTTATAAATTAAGCATATATTTTAAAGTTGCTCATAGTCTGCAGGTCAGAAAAAATTAGTTTGCTAATTACATTTTATCATAGCATTAATCACCGCGATCATCATTCTGTGACTTTATTGACGGACTGACAGTTCAGTATTGGACTCTCATACAGAAAACTAACAAGCCCAGAGTTAGTTTTTGCAATATGTGGTGTGCAATTTAATTATTGTCTCTTGTATTTATGACATTAATCTCTTGAGATGTCCATATGTTTTAAAACAGATTTGATACAATTTGTGATGAAAATGAAAGCTAAGTACTCAATAATCATGCACAGATGCACCTGAAGCACACCAGTAGATATATTTCTTCAGTGTGCAGTTGGCATTTGCTACCCATTTCGAAAAATACTTTCACCTTTATCGAAACGAAATCCTTTTAGTTCGGGAATTAATTTAAAAGAAAATAGGAATTTAACTAGAATGTTGCCAACGTTCGTTTTAATATACTCATTTACACAATTCACCGCAAAGATAACATGATGGTCTCAGGTATGGTTGATGAGAAAGAAACTTCAGACTTTTGGACCGAGCAGGCATTGGCATTTGATTCTCAAGTCATTTTTATATTTTAATTTTTTGTAGTGAAGGATTCAGTTTTCAAGGTTAGGAATGTTGAATTTCTAAATGTTAGTACAATTAACAGCTATTTTTTATTTATATAGTTTATAAAGGTGAATATTGCATGATTTTATATGCAAATATCTATACATGATACTAGTATAGGTAGTTTTCAACACAATATATAGCCCAAAAATACCTAATTTACCACTTCCAATTACCTAAAATTGAAGATATTTAAGACAAATCTATAAAACAATTACATCAATGGAGCTTGTGAGCACAGGCTTTTAGATTACGAAAGTTGTTTCAAATTGCACTCATCTAATTTCCGATAATCGTTTACAAGACTAACAAGTATTGATCGAAAGAGATTACACAAAATTGTTGTTGAGGAGTAAGAAAACGGAAATTGTCCATGTCTCTTATCATATAAAATATTCAGAAATAAGGTTAAAAAGTTAGGCCAATATCAATCATAGCTTAGGAAAGTTAATTCGTTAATAAATATTACTATTGCGCTATTTTGTAGATATGTATATAGAAGTTGACAACAATAAAATGTATCATATACACTGTATCAAAATCTTTAGAAATTTAGAAATACGTATCAAATTGCAATGTTTGTTTTTGCCAAAGTCGCGTACTCACTTTTATAGAGTATTTAGTATCCGCAATAGATCTATCTAGATGCATTCAAGCGCAAGAACCTTGTACCAAATATTTGAGTTTTTTACAAACTTTTAAAAAGGTACACCAGAATTGGATTGGATTTTAAGCTTCATTGTTCAAAAGTTTTATCTATGAATTTTACTAAGGACGATTTTAACAATGCAGTTAAATATAGGTAATATAGGCTACGTTGCATAATTAAATTAGAGCTTTCTCTGCATCAAAATAAATATAGTATTTTGAAAAAAGCTTCGTTATAGGTAAATAATAAGTGAAAAAATGGAGAAAGTAATGAATTTTGTTTTTTATTATTTATTGACAAAGAGATAGTAAATCTTGATGATATTATTGCATGAACTATCTAATGGTATTTTATTGTGAAAGTGTGTTTAAGATGAAAAAAGAGGTAGAAAATGTATAAGATATTCCGGTATTCATACTGTAGCAATGTTTTTTTGTTTGTTTTGTGAAAATGTAATACTTTTAACTGTTTCTGGGTATGATATCTAAGGAGAGTTCTCAGAAATATATTGGACTGATTTTCGTATTCAACAAGTACAAAATATTTTATCCGTTTTACGTCATTTTCACATCATTCATATTTCATCCGGTGCTTTCACTTCCGTCTTATTTCATACTTATAATGTACATACTGCTAATTTATTTTAGCCTATTCTAATTGTAAGCAACTAAATTAAATTATTTTTACACCTTTTGATCTAACGGAATTTGTTGTGGGGGCGTTTTAGGTCTAAAATCTTAAACGTTATTAACTCTGCTTGCTTTTTTAATTAAACAATAATTCTGAAAAGAAAGAATCAGTTTGATTGGTTTGTTGTAAAATGCACGAATTTTTTGTTTGTTTTGTAGATGTGATGTATGTATCTAGTCTTGTTAGTCGAACGCTTGTTTGCTAAATATTCAGTGTGTTTTTTAAAAATGTAATAATATGCTGTGTACAGTTCCTCTCCAGAATTACTTTGGACTAGTTCAGCACCTCACCTAGAGCAAAGTAAGACATTGGTAACTGCTTCCACCGCTACAGTATCAGTAGTTCCTGCTCCTTTTGTTGGTTGCACTTCCCCTCTTGCACTTGACCCTACCTCGTTGGCTAAATTGCAGCAAAATTCATTAAAAACTAATTTACCCTGCAACAACTCACATTTCGCCCCACAAACGTCAAGAATGTCGTTTTCGCATGAGTCTGAAATAGGACAAGACTTTGTTGATGGTGGCTCGTCGCCTACATTAGAGAAAGAACTTTTACAATCTAGTCAAATGTTAACTCAGCCTCCTCACACGCAGTCACCTTCTTCCACGCCACAAACTACAAAATCAAAGAAAAATGTTCTTAACAGTTGGAGAACCTCTTTGAGGTCAAAGGGTAGATCTTCCAGTCAAAGGTTTGCCACTTCTGTGATCCCACCGATTTCCTCTTGCGTGATAAGTGAAGGCTCTCCTTGTGATATGGATGGTCCAAAAAGCCCTGGCTACACTACTGACGAGGATGTGCAAAATACAAGGAATGATAATAGTCAAAACACTTTTGAATGGAACCTCAACGTCAGAAGATGGTCAGAGTCTGTCACTTCAAATCCAAAACTGGTATAAATGCCGACACTCCCTGTATCATTTAGCTTTCTCCTGCTTTAAAAATACGCGCAACTTGCATATTTGTTAATTAATCATGGGCTATTGGAAATTTCATTTTCATAAAAATGGTGACGGCATCACATGTAAAATGATTTCATGGGGAAGCATAAACCTTTCATTATTGCTTTTACCTAATTTTGGATGACCATGGCTTATACCACATTACTGGGAGCTTTTCTGATGCTTTCTTCCTGGTGAAGGTATGAAAGGTAACTTGGTTTATTTTAAACTTTCGTATTATTCTGACCTTGTAGTTTACATTTCTGAGTTACCTGTACCACTAATTTTTAACTAATTTATAATTAATTACATGAACTAATAGTGTTATTGCTGCTCCTAACAAATAATAAGGAAATTTTACCAAGCAAAATCATAGTGGAAAGCCTAAGCGTACTATCAAAATAACAGCAAGCTGCATTAACAAAGTGCTAACCAAACTGAAAATATTTCCAAATTGGTTAATAAATTACCCTGTGCATTTTCAGATCTTTAACTTCCCGAATGGAACCAAAGGGGTTTCCATACCTATCCCGCCCACTTCACTTGTAAAAGTTCTAGCCGAGTTTCAAGCCATCAACGCCGACGAAGTAACAGTTCATAAAGGAGAGTCTGTTCAAATTCTTGGATACGACAAGGAGAAAAACTTTTATTTTGTTCGAAAACTTATTTACCCGCATGGTTCGTGTTTTGAATTTATTTAATTAGATTAAAGATTTGGTTTTATAATTTATGCAACTTATTTACCCTTAGACGATGGATGGATCCCATCTCATATTCTTCAAAATCCTTTGGATCCCATTCCAATCAAGAAACCATGGTCATTTCGATTTAAGCGTCCGAGTTTTAACAAAAGAGAAAAAGACCAACCTCCTTCCCCATTGCAAACTCCAGAGCAACACCAAAAAGATGAGTCCATACGTGCAAGTCCAATTATGGGAATGTTTGGAACAGGCTCCGTTGAAGATGTCATGGATTTGTTTGATGAGTCTGCTCCCGTATTTTGCCATGAACTTAAAAACGTCAAGTGCTTGAGTGGAGAAACCGTTATTCTTCAATNCGTGCAAGTCCAATTATGGGAATGTTTGGAACAGGCTCCGTTGAAGATGTCATGGATTTGTTTGATGAGTCTGCTCCCGTATTTTGCCATGAACTTAAAAACGTCAAGTGCTTGAGTGGAGAAACCGTTATTCTTCAATGTCAACTTTGCATGACGCCGAGTAATAAATTTGAGCCTATGGTTGTATTCTGGAAAGATGCATTTGGTCACGTTATTAGAACAGGGCCCAGACATCAAGTCATTTTTAGTGAAACGAACGGCACATGCATGCTCCAAATAGAAGAGTGTAGACTATCCGATTCTGGAAGGTATACTTGCACCGCTTCAAATGACGCCGGAAGCTCCACAACTTCTGCTGTAATTAGCGTGACAGGTAAGCAAAGACGTCTAGCAGACTTCAACATTATTATAAACACGAGTTTCATTCTTCAATGTCAACTTTGCATGACGCCGAGTAATAAATTTGAGCCTATGGTTGTATTCTGGAAAGATGCGTTTGGTCACGTTATTAGAACAGGGCCCAGACATCAAGTCATTTTTAGTGAAACAAATGGCACATGCATGCTCCAAATAGAAGAATGTAGACTATCGGATTCTGGAAGGTATACATGTACAGCTTCAAATGACGCCGGAAGCTCCACAACTTCTGCTGTAATTAGCGTGACAGGTAAGCAAAGACGTCTAGCAGACTTCAACATTATTATAAACACGAGTTGACCTGAGTTTTTAATGTTTTGTAGCTGTTCCTCCTGCCAAACCATCCGCCCCAACTGTTTCTGCTGTTGACACTGAATATGTAGAACTAACTTGGACCCCAACCAGTTTTACGCGTTCCAGTGTAGTAAAATTTTACACTGTTCAACACTGCATTGCAGAGTCCGACCTTTGGACTAGTTGCTCAGTTGTTGCAGAATGTAAAAGTAGGATTCATCATTTAACTCCAGGACAGATGTACTCGTTTCGAATTATTGCTCATGGAGAAGGAAGTACAAAGAGTGAACCGAGTTCTTCGTCTGACAGTGTTATTATTCCGATTCTTTCCCCGCTTTCCCCAAATGATAGCATGACCAACCTCAAGGCGCTCGACTCAACCGCAACTTCCCTTAATGAAAGCATAAAATCAGCAAATAGCAGCAAAAATAGTTCCTCTTTGGATATAACAAAGTCACCAAAAAAGGACCAAGAGTTTCATAAAACGTATATAGAGCTGGAAGATATTGACCGAGGGAGATTTAGCATTATCCGGAAATGTCAAAAGATTGATTGTGGAGAGGAATTGGCAGTTAAATTTGTTCATAGAAAGAGATGGAAAAAGCAACTGATTGTAAAGGAGTTTCAAATCCTTACGGCGATCTCACACCCAAATGTCGTCAAGGGCTATGAATTTTGTGAAACGTCAATGTATACCGCAATAGTTATGGAGCAGTACGTGTATTTTAATCAATGAACTTTTATTCAAATAATGTCTACTTACCAGTTTGTTATTTTTCATTTATTTTTCTTTCTTTAGCGTTTCCGGAATTCCATTATTTTCTTATCTGTGCGAGCAAGACATTTACATGGAGTACACAGTTGCTGCATTCATGCATCAGCTCTTTCAAGCTTTGGAACATATTCATAGTTTGGAAATTGCTCATTTAGACATTGAGGTATTTATGATTATTCTAAAATGTAAGTACAATGTAGAATACTCCAATTTTTAAAATTTTCTTTGAAAATTTCTTGCAGCCAACAAACATATTAATCGATAAGACTGTTCTTCCACCGATACTGAAGTTAGTAGACTTTGGAGATTCATGCCACGTAGCTGAAGGATCTCCAGATTGTCTTCCGGTCACTTTGCCGTTTTTTGAATTTGCATCCCCTGAAGTGTTATTGAGACAAAAATGTTCCGTATTTTCGGATATTTGGAGCGTTGGAGTTTTGATATACCTGATACTGAGGTAAAAACATTTATAAGAAACCGATAAACTTAACCAAATAGATTCAGTTATAAAAAAAATCCTTTTCATTTTCAGTGGTGGGTTTCCATTTCAAGCGGATACATTTGAAAAAACAAGTGCAAATATTATAAATTGTCATTATCGCTTTCCCCCGGAATCATTTGTTGGAGTTTCATCTGAAGCTAAGGAATTGATTAAGGAGTTGCTAGTAGCGGATCCAGGGGAGCGTTGGAGTGCGTCTCAATGCTGTCAATCATCATGGATTAAGCAGGTATTTTTATTTTTATATTTTCTAGCAATTTGTACTTTAAAAAACTAAAATTTGCCCTGCTTTTTTGTAAACAGGCCCGGAAATTTGTTACACCAATGAACAGAAGCAAGCTATCACCGTATCTCAGGGGGAAGACTATTGAAAACGGGTTGAGGCGATATAAAAAGCCAAAATGATAAAAATCCAATCACAGATAATCAAGTATACCTCCTTGCAAGTTTAGTCAATTATAATCTAACATGTAACTCAGTATTAAGCAAAAATAGGTAAAAAATTAAACTCGAAAGATTTGTTAAAGAATATTTATCATCGTTAT
Organism: Lepidocyrtus cf. nigrosetosus NNG-2020; assembly: GCA_027744615.1. Lineage (NCBI taxonomy): Eukaryota > Metazoa > Arthropoda > Collembola > Entomobryomorpha > Entomobryidae > Lepidocyrtus > Lepidocyrtus cf. nigrosetosus NNG-2020. The sequence continues at coordinate 6,651 of JAHZNK010000281.1, read as the reverse complement.
ATTGCCAGTTATGTATTACGTTAGGTTATAAAGCCCGGAAAATGTTGACTAGTGTTTAAAAATCTATATTTTATAGCTCAGTCAATAGAACTAATGTTAAATCAAAACATTTTATAATTTTCTTGATAAATACTATAATAAAAACTTAGGTTTATGATAATTGTATTTTGTATGACATTAATAATGCACAATACTCAAAGTTCAAGTTTTGTAGAGTACAATCATGTAATCATTACGGGAGTAAGTGGCTTACGATTTAAAAAATAATCAATTACCCAATTTATAATTTTAAAGAGTTTATGGACTGGTATCAAGCAGCACTAAACTTGTACTACTTGTTTTTAATAAAAAAATAAAATGAAATTTGAAATTTATCAGAAAACTTGTTATTTTGCATGTAACAATTCTAAAAATGTTTTTTTACGTTTATTAAAAATGGGATGCTGCAATACAGACTTAAAATTCTTTTAATATAAGTAGTTTTGCTATTGATTTTTCCTTGTTTCCATTTCATCAAATTTTGTGAGGAAAGTAATGGTTATATTTATTTCGATTAATAGCCACATCCAGCATTGACAGCATTCATTTTAGATCCCCCCATAAAAAACCTAGTATTCATTTGGAACACATTAGCAAGCACACGGGTTTTTATATCTCATAATATTATATGATTTGAAAATGAAATTGCATCATCATGGCCCCCCGAATGACAGTCATGATCATCAACATCGCCATATCTAATGAGGCACACACCAGTCACAATTCTGTTGATGTCTTCGTCCGTTGTAGTCTGAAGACTTCTAGAAAGTTGGAAATGGTTGTTGTAGCTTTACCATTTGCACTTTTGGAATTTAGCTATGTAGATATTGCTTTGTTTACTTCCTTTAAACTCCCTATTGCTTCCTCCAACCACTCTACTACCGTTTTTACTATAGATGATGAAGTCTCTAATGTTACATATTTATATCCTTTATTATAAGTATACAAAGCGCAAATGGAAGAACTTAAAAGTATTACCTGAGCGAGGTATTATTAGTGTTATTCTAAATAAAAATACTAAAAACAGAGCAATCCTGGCATTAGTGTATCGCAAAAGCTTCGAATACCCTCTGACTCCAGGAAAGACCAGTATAAAATATATATTTTGGAAAGATGTTGGTTTCATGAATATCAGCATTAGAGAATCCCATTTATTTTTATTACAGCCAATTAAATATTATTATATGGTTTGGGTCCGAGAGAATAATATAGAAAAGGAGAGGTTCTCTCTCCTCCGTTCATTTTATACTCGTCTCTTGCAGCTTTCATGAACTAACTACCACCGCCATCAACATCGTCCATAAGGAGCAGAAGAGCTGGAAAGAAACAGAGAGGAACTCGGCAACTAAAAACTTCAATTCAAATCCAATGCCACACGGCTATATAATACATAAAATCTACTAAAGTAATAGTCATGAACAGGTCGTCCTCTCTCATAGGGCCAACTTTCCGATGTAGTTTTCCCAAAATTCAACATTTCCAGTAGTGTAGCACTTTCATTTTATTCTTCCAACCTTTCAGGCAAACTAAATAAAAAAGACTATAATAACCGTCGTTTCCGCCGTATTAATAATAATAATGATAATAATAATAATACATATACTGCAAACATTCAAAACTCTTCTTTGTTATATTTCTCGGGTGTTTTCCTCAGAGTAATTTGTACCAGTAAAACGTCCTGGAAAAGGGTTACTAATAATAATAGTTTTGTTAGAGCTGACCGTACAATAAAGTGAGAATGCTAATTAGTCAAGTCATGCAAAATGCTACTTTGTCTGAATATTTTCACCTTTCATCTTTCAAGTCTATCTAGCTCATCGGAGAAGATGAAGGATGCATAAAAAGAAAATGTTTGCTTGACTAATACAAGACTCGCTGTATCGTGTTTGAAATATTTTATTTTAATTTATCTAACGGACAATAATTATATGCCAAAATGGTGAAGTTGAAATACAAAACTAGAATACATAAGATCATACAAAATTAAAATTAATTAGTGCGGCAAATGAAAGACATAAGGCATTCGGTTTCGATTCTAATAAATATCTTTTATTTAAAAAGAAATACGCACTTTTCTTAAGCTTTACCAGCAATTCCATTCCGATTCCATTTAAAAAATCCATACAAGATTAAGAATTTTAAAGCGCCACAACAGCAAAGAAATTGTTTATATTTTTCTTGAACAAATCCATTCTGTTAAAAGTATTTATAAAAAATAATGGATTCAACGTAATCATAAAATAATTATCTTGATAGCTTTTTTATTAGCAATAATCCAGCAAATTTGATTTTCGTAAGAAAAACGCAAAATCATACATCTCAAGTATGTCTGAAATATTTTATCATCCTTGTAGTTGAAACTTATACATTTTAGCCATGATATAAAAGCTACGGTAAACTCATAATAATAATTACTACTCATTATTTTTATAATCATTTGAATTCTCCACACAAAAAGATTTGCTTGGCGAATATAAAAAAGCCTTCCCTATCCGCAGTAATTATTTTTGAATTTTTCATATATAATATTTCTAGGACATCATCATTCTCATATTTCTAAAGCAAATGTAAAATTTGCTTATGAGTGAAGATTAAAGTATTTTTTATTATTATCATTAACCATCATATAATATACATGTATTGAAAGTCGCTTCCTCTTCTCTAATTCGTCGTCTTTAGATTTTAAAATCTAGCAAGAAAGATTTTTATGTGAAGTAACCAGCAACAAAAAATATACATCATCATGAGTCGGCAAACATTCCAACCAGCGTAGCAAACAATAATAATAAAAAAACATAATGATAATAATAATACCATGGACGTCGTCGTATAGAAGATAGTGAATTGAAGGACAAAGATATATACATTACCCCATAAGTAAAAACTCCCCGACGACCATCATCATCGTATATAGACAAACACGAGAAATGTTTTTTATTATTTTTTATTGAGTTGTTGCTCCATGTAAAACATAGAAATAATGCTTCCTCTAACCACCATCATCGTCAGCGTCACTGTTTACAACGATGGAGGAATAACGAACCTTTTTTATATAGTTTTTCATTATTATTATGAATGTATGCTGATGATAAGAATTATGGTCATCAAAAAAGTTGGAATAATTTTTCCCCTGACCAGTAATCATTCTCTAAATTTTCATAGGTACTTATTATACAAATATTATTACGTATGTTTAAATGTTTTTTGTTATCAAAGTTATTTTTCGTTTTTTATTTTTATCATGTTGTAAAATATTTATGAAAAAACGGATAAAATGACAGAAAATATAATATTGCAATTTTAGAAAGAATTACTGTAGGATTGTTTATGCTCTTTTTATATTGCTTTTCTAGATTAGATTTTGTAAGTGATGGTAGTTTTGCTGTGTACACAATTGTTTTACATGTTAGGGAAAAATAGAAATGGGATAAATTATTTAAAATATTAGACCTCTGTAAAATGATGAATGAAAAAATGAATGTGGAGAATTATGCTTTAGTGAGTATTTAAAAATAATATGCAGATGAAGAATGAATAAACTGAAAGCGTTGACTTGAAAGCGGTTGTGGTTCTTCAAGTATTTTTAATTTTCACACCTTCCCATTTCCGACTGATTTTGAGTAAAAGCAAAAGATAAAAGCCTACATGCTTGCTATTCGATCAAGCAGAGATTCTCATGCTTAGATTTTGACTAAAATGATGTTTTCAATAAAATTATGTTTGAATCTTTAGTTTATTTTAGCGTACTATAAATGTACATAGGTTGATACATTTTTGCAATTAGATTTTATAAATTACATTTGACTACAAATAATTTGATTTTAATTTATATTTCATTTATAATTTATCCTTCCTTGATCTTATATTTTTATACAAATATTAATATTTGTTTACCCCTTATTCTAAATTTACATATCTTCTATTAATATATTAAAAATAGTATACATAGGTCATAATTCATAGATGTGTCATACAGAACGAGAAATCGAAAATCGGTCGCCGATATTGTAAATATATTTAGTTTTATCTAAAACTATACAAGCTTATTACTACTTTAGTTTCCTTCAATGATTATGTCGGTGTCCATCAATCCGTATTGCGCATTAAACATTAATTTCTGCATTTGTTTTCTATCAAAAATCTTACATGGTTTAATGACTAAAATATTACAATATTTATACCTCATTTAAAGTTTACTTTGGTTGCACTCTCAGCTTTACTTCCTAAATTTTTAAAGTTGTTATTTTTAATATATACGTAAATATTTGCAATTTTCTACAAATTTCTGACTGCCAGTTGGTATATTACGGATATCATTATATTTAAAATTGAATATAAATTATGAGAAGAGATGCCATATGTTAATATGCACATTAAAGGTTTATTAGCTATATGGTTTAGCTATATCAGACACACACCATCATTTTTAATACTTTCTTGTACTTCGTCAATGGCTTGCTCAACGTGTATAAAATATTATTAAAATAATTACAGCAATTATTTTGGTTTTATGTACATTCAGGAAGATATGGAGAGGGAAAAAATACTATTAGGCAACCATATCAATTTATATTAATACTGCACAATGATCATAAATAATTACCATAATCATAATAAATAGTAAAAGCACAAGGTTATAATATTTGAGATGAAAAGAGTAACAACAGGAACAATATTTCTTATTTTACAGACATACAAAAAATATTTACCTGTCACTTTCTGCCTCTCTATGCGAATTGTAAAAAATATGACTAGTCTGTACCTTTATAATAGTTTCCATCCAGAATTTTTCATTGCTGTACATATTGCACCTAAATATTATAATTATATAAAATTTATCTGTGAAATTAAAGATTCATGTGTCATATAATGGCTATGCAAAAAGGTGACAAAAAACTTGCGTGTATACCTAGATTTGTAATTGCTAAATCCATATAGATATTTACTGTAGCCGAAATGGTTTAATAATATTGTATATTATCAATTTGTTCTAAAGTTTGTACAAATAATTTGATTTCTTAATACCTCTGTATCGAATAGTTTTTGCCATGTACTCCTCAACAATTTGCAACGCAATTTCGTTTTTGCAATTATGAACTGCTTGTAAAAACTTATGCTATAATTCCATTTAATAACTTTAGCGTTAATTAATAATTACCTGATTGATTATTCTTCCGCATACACTAGCGCCAACTTAGAATTTTGTCATTTACACTTTCATAATTGATCATTTATGTCCCAATTTCCCCCTTTGGTATGCATGTTCTTCAATATTTAAACCGTACAAAAACGCTAATTACTTTTTGCAATTTAAATTTTTTTGTAAAGAATTCTTTTGCGCAAGATGTAGCTTAAATAGTAGTGTGTATTTCATTCGGTACTGGAGGAATTTTGGAATAATACAAGTTTTATAAGTTTTTTGTATTATTTTTAAATATTTTCAAGTAATGCACTCATGCATAGTTTTGGGTTTAGTGTTGATTATTTTTCGGACTGTCTTTTACTTTATCTATTTTATAGTGCAGTAGGATTTATTGACTTTAATAGCGAGTTTTAAATGACTAATCTGTCAAATACTGTATTAAGGACCTGTTTCATACATGGAAAAATTTGATTTTGAGAAAACTGATTTTCAATTTCTTCCATGATTTTTATGAAGCACGGTAAATCCGAATCGGTAGAAGTGACATCATCATTTGTTTCTTCAACAAATAACAAAACGTTGCTTCAACAATTTGTTTCATACAAATAGTTTTACCAAATACATAAAAAATATTATTATGCACCAGCTATCCAATATAACGAATGAATATGTATAAAACCAAACCTGGACATGATTTGTTATTAAACATTTTTTTGTGGTATAATTATGTCCTTGAGAGATGAAATGGCTTCTGAATAAGTATAAGTTCGCAATATAATAATTAATATCTGCAGCAATAACCCATTTTTTAAAGTACCTAAGCCAAGGAAAATGAAGATGAATAATTCTGTTCTTGCTATAAGTATAAGTTTGCAATATAATTAATATCTGCAGCAATAACCCATTTTTTAAAGTACCTAAGCCAAGGAAAATGAAGATGAATAATTCTGTTCTTGCAATATTATTACGGCAATACCTGATAACAAAAAATACAACCATGAAACTTATTTACTTAATTTTATATACATTATTTAACTGACCTTCGTAATTATTTGTTAGCGTATAAAATATATGAATGAGCAAACTTAGAATTCTCACATGATACTTTTTGGTGACTCTCTTCTTGAAGGCCATATAGATTCATTTGTTGAACAATGATAATGCATATTTGGACAAAATGTGTACTAATATTACAAGATTTTATTTTTGTAAATAAAAATCTTGCCATTACACTGATATGAATAATGTCACTAGTGAGATCCACAATTTAAAAGTTTTCCAAGCAAATTGTCGTTTTATTTAGTTAATGTGAGATTTTAGATTAATTTAGGTACATCATTAACTCTCAATTGACCATTTTTGTTGATATTCCAGGTAGAAGGAGTTAACATTGTACACGTAAACGAGCTTGAATAAACTTTATCTTATCAGAGGAAACCACAAACAGTCGTGTTTTAAGAAATAAATGT
>JAHZNK010000280.1:0-13340 GCA_027744615.1 Lepidocyrtus cf. nigrosetosus NNG-2020 | reverse complement strand
TAGTCAACATTTCCCCCTCAAAGGCCGACGACATGACAGACCTGCCGCAAAGTAAGTTGCTCATTATTTTATTCCGTAATTAATTACATATTTTTTAATTTAGTAAAAATAGCAATTTATTTTGCAAAAGGATCAATTGAAACTAGAGGTGTACAGTGACAGCAAAAAAACTAGCAACTATATTTGAAAAGAAATTTACAAATGTTTTAGAATATATTGGCGCAAGTCAATGTTTTCTAATGTTGAACGCCTCATGTAATACATAAGCAAGGCAAATATTTGCAAAAAAACCTATTTATTTTCACCACTTTAATAATAGATTGAATTGAGAAAGGGTAGGAACGGAAGTCAATAAATTTAGAGAGGTACCCTCCCCCACCTTCATCATGCTCATTATCATATCATCAGAATCATAATCGAAATCAGTTCCATTTCCTTTTCATCAAAGTTTTTTCTTAAATTAAAAGAGGGCTGGTAAAGAAACGGTTAGATTTACGTAAACTACCAGCTCAAAGGAAGCTTTTGTAATTGAATGCAGCAAATGAGCAAGCACCTTTTTCCATCAAGTATAAATGAAAAGCTCATCATAATATTTTATACAGATTCTCCATTTCCATCTAATCAAAATGAAAACTTCTTTAAGCAAAGCTGTACCTAATTGGGCTTATAATGATCTACTTTAGCTTTGCTGCTGCTGATTTGTTATTCAAGCCAGCTTATCAAGTAATTTCACAGTTCACGGCAAAAGTGCAACACCAGCGGTAAAGCTGCCAATGTGAATCTTTCTATGAATAGAGTCATAAAATTTAATTAACAAGACAACCACCATTCCCTATTATATTCCATCATATTATTGTAAAAAGGTGCTAATAATGTGCCCAAGCAAGAACCTTGTTGTGAATCCATGGTCGCCCTTATTAATAGTTATTGCATAGGTCAGGTCTCGTATATGAATTTGCTCGAGTTTGTTTAATGTATCAACTAGTTCGCAAATAAATAGACAAAATAAAACTAGTCAAGATCAAGCAAGTCATTAAATACAAGCAAAAGAATTGGTTATTGAAGGAAGTCTCTTGTATTCTATGGTCGTAAATGCAACAAGCCTAGAATGATGATGAAAAATGATGAAGTAAAGCAGATCAGAAGCAATAAATGTTCAATTTTTCTTTGAACGACATTTTAAAACGTCATCCTGCTTGCAAGAAGTCAGATATTAAGAATTGTAAGAATTTTTTAACCCCAACAGAAGGGAAACAAATGATGCAAAGTTGTAGCAAAATGGGATCGTTATTCGTATTCTTTTCAAGTGTTAGGCCAGTACCTACCAAGCAGAACCACCACAAAGAAATATTTGTAGATAAATATAGGCCTGCTTTCTTAAAGAGTAAGTGATGATGAGGATAATTTTATTTAAAAAAGCTAATGTTATGATTATTCACATCCTCTTACATTGGTCATAATACGTGCCCAAACGCAGTATAAAAATTAGTCCGGATTGATGCCTATTTCGTATTTCAAGCTTATATTTAATCGCAAAAGGTTGTTGGGAAGACCTACAACAGTTCAGCTTATAAGCTCATGTAGAGCCACCACGGTAAAATAGAGCAAATTGCAAAAATGTACCATTTTGTGTAAAAATGTAAAGCATTTTTTAAATGATTGGCAATAATCATAATAATAAATTGTAGAAAAAATGATTCTTAATTCGAAAAGGAACGGGAAATGTTCTGAATTTTTGCAAAAGTGTTCGAAATGGTTTCGATTTATCATAGCAATGTTAGAATTTTTACCGCTGTTGGCAGACATGTAGGTAGGTACGTAGAATATTAATTAATTTGTAAAGAAAGCGGATCATTCACTATTCACACTCAACGACCTGAATAAAATCCATCCACTGAGAACCTGGATTAAAGGTGGACAACTAATTCTTAGAAGACGTTTGAAGAATTTTTAGATAAGCATATTAGCATAATTTATTTAGGAAGTAAATTTTTTGCTTTTTCTTTTCCATAAAGTTCTGTTCATGTTTGTGTTTAGCATACTTAACAAGGGGGTGAATTCTTAACTGGACTCCAACTGCTTATCCAATAAATTAAGTCATTTTATTTAAAAATTCGTCAATAAAAATTTGATCTGACCTGGCTACACCGACATTACATCACATCTTATTTTTTAAGGTTTTTGTTTAGTATTCATAAATTATCGCTTGGATTCAGAAAAACGCTAATTATTAGACTGGTATCTAAATGGATAAATGGATTAAAGCTTCTGTGACTACGCAATCACACTCAGCAGGAGGGAGTCGGTGAAGTGTTACCTTTTACACAAGCTACTTTCATATTATAACAAGTTTTCTTTACAATTACATTATTTTTTGTTCGGATGAATAAAAAATTATAAAAAATTCAAATAAAAACTTGATACATATGAGTTTGGATATCGTAAACAAGCCAAGTCAAAGTTCATCCAAAAAGAACTCATCGTTATCATCATTGTATCATTTCATCATGGCATGCTTAGCATAAACTCAGTTTTAATTCAACCATGTAGAGAAAAAGAATGTTTTTGCCATTGCTAAAATGAATACGACAAAAGAATTACAATTTTATACAATTTTGTATGAAAGGAGGAGACATAAATCAACTAATCATCATCACATTACAAGGCACTTGAGAGAAGTTATAAAAATCCCATTTTTCTATTATTTTATTTTCGCATTATGAATTGGAATTGTTTGGTGTTGGATGAAAACAGGTGGAAGACATGAAAAAACCGGCCTGCCACTTCCACCACCACAACGATAAACTGTATAACCACCTACATCACACTTCTTCTTATATACTATGCACGTACAGTAATGATAGTCGTGATGAGTGTATGACGTGTGTACATATTTTTAAACATACTTTAGCTCATATTCCTTCCAATTTACTTAACTAATACATAACAAATGATAATGATGAACCTACCTAAACAATTTCATGTTACCCTCAAGACGTTGCTTATACTTATGACTGGACCTTCCAAATTACCTTCAAATTTTACATAAGACAACAATGGAAAGGGTTATTTAGAAAGATAATTATTATAATTACAAATGTGTAAAGTGCAATGGTTATTTACAATTTTAATGTACAGGGTATGTTATGGAAAATAGTTTAATCTTAAAAAGGAACAAAGTTAATAAGAAGGAAGTGCAAATGTAGAAGTCACATTTGCGAGCTGGGATTCAAATTAAATTAATTGTATTAATTGTATTAAAATTATTTTTTCTAGTCCAACCTTTAAGATAATGAACTTGCCATAATTAATGCATGTCCACACGTTTTTAGTTTTTAGTTGTGATTTAGTAATGAACTGAATAAAAAGTAATGGAAAACTTTTTTATTTGTCTTTGAATTAATGAAAAGAGCTGAAAGGGTTTTTGTGAATACCATTCAATTAATCATTAATCACGAAATAATAAAAGATCTGTGTTACAAAATTTAAAACATGAGAGATAATATGGAATAAATTTTTCTTTGATTCTGTATTCCATTTGAGTAACTTTTGTTTTCCCCGGAAAGTAATGTTTTCCGGTTGTCAGTCAAGATCTTCTATTCTAAAGCAAGAATAAAAGTTTTATTTGGTTAAAAGATTCTCATTCATTTCCCTTTGAATTTAAAAATGAGAAACTTAAAAAGGTGCGAGATTATTGCGCTTCATTGTTGTCTGGTCGAGCTCTCACATCATTTCATCGTAAATTACTGTCTTTCATTGCCCCACGGACCATAAGTGATTTATGAAGAAAATTTCAAGAGAGGTAGCCTTAATTACGGTTCATTTTTATGCATGAGCATCCGTACTATTTCACAGTTTGATGATCCATCATTAGAAAAAAAGGTAAAGGAGGAGGAGAAAAGTAAATTCGCAAATAAATATTTTGCAGAAAGAAAATGTGCAAAAAATATTAATTGAGTGGCGAGCTTGGCAGAAATTCATTAGATACCTATTTAAAAATAATGTTGGGGGAAGAGGTGATGGAGGTAATGCCGGTGATGGTAATGAAGTGAGCAAGTTTTAATTAGCATGAAGCTATGTATTGTGTACCCAGTGCTCGCTCTCTTTTTATCCTTCAAGAATTATCTAAAAAGAGTACATGAGAAAGCTTAATTAAGATATCATGATGAGAATGATGATGATTGTTGAGTAAAATTAAGAAAAAAGTGAAGGTGGAAAGATTTTTTATTCAGTTAAAGCGTGATGATGATGACGGTGTTACGTCCAATTTAGTCTTGCTCCCTTCTTGTTCAGATAAATGATTAGATTATAAATGGCATGGGTTGGGATGATGAAGAACGATGAATGGATTTCTTAGTTTTAAAGAAGTTGACACGCCTTAGCATAATAATTTTTAAAGACGGACGGCAAAGACTCACTTTTGAAAATTTGTCGGTCTCATCAACAATCTGAATAAGCAGCCAACGACTAACAGCATCATCCTTCCTTAAGAGACAATAAAGTTTGGGAGGAGTGGTGGTGGTGGTTGGTGAAGGCGACTCTTCTTGTTGTGTACTTACACCTTAGCTTTAGGTGTCTTTTACATTTTTGTTTGCTAATTTGTCTTGAGAAAGATTGTTGATTGTAATCGTGTAAATCTAAGAATCTGATTGAACTAAAAGCAGCAATAAAACTAAAAAATGAAGACACAGCCAAAGAAAGTTTCATGTTTGGTCCCAAAATGGCAAGCTTAATATCTCTTTAAGAACTTTTGTGTATTTCATTGAAACAAAAAGACAAATTTTCGAATCTGCCTGTCTACCTCTAGATGCTTTCAATTTCACAGACAAATAATTTTGATGCATAATTGATTTTAACCTTAAATTTTTAACATTTTGCTTTTATATTTCTAAAAGCTCAATCAAAATTAAAAAGGTTATAAAAGTTTTCTCCAAATAAGCCGAAAATGTCAGAGTAAAAATAATAAAATATTTTAAACGTTATATAAATAAACAGCAACAACTTCCTCCTGCTACTCAATTTATCTTCTTTTATTTTATGCTATTCTGTGGGCTTCACGAAACTGGTAACAAGGTCTGTTCAAACTTAATTTTATTCATCCCACACCTTGTGGGAAACAAAGGGTGCCGTCATTGTTGTCGTCGTCACCAAACCACTACTACCTCCATCACTTACTACCATCATTGTTTGTCTCAAGTTTTTTTTCCAGTCTTGTCTGTTTTTTTGTCTACAAAAATAATTTTATGCCTATGTCAAAGAAGGAACAAGTTCCTTCCTGACTTTGAGAAGGACTTTTATTCCGAAGAGTCGGTATTAAAGAAATCAGGAAGCCTTTGTAAGTAGTGAGGAAAGTAGGCGTGAATAGGGTTAAACATTTTAAATCTTTTTGCTCAAAGATGGAATGATTTCTTTAACGAAGCAGAGTTTATCTTTTTTTTTACAAAACTAATCATTAAAATTTAACATATCATTCATCTTTGTCATCAACATTAGCGCAAGGTTATACTCTTCAGCTCCCCGTCTTCTTGTCGTCGTTTTACGCATATTTTTACTCATAAAACCAAACTCGTATATATTCATTCAGCATTCATGTCAGTCAGTCAATGTTTTTCCAATAAAAAATTGAATTTTTGCTCTATTCTCACTTCTCGGCTGCTGTTTTACTGCTTGGCTTGCAAGTTAACTTTTTACAATGGACATCTGCTGCTGCTGCTTTTGCAGACTGGAATTGAATTAAGCGAGAACGAGCAAGTGTGAGCGAGCCGAACAAATATATTTTTTTCTGTCTCAGCCTCTCGCTTAAAAAAGCAAACAAGCACATTTATTACGTCCTTATCAAAAGGCCAAAGGTTTGAAAAGAGAAACCCAACCAGCCAAGTTATATCTTTAGCAAAGTCCATACATTCTACGTTATTACTCATAAAGACATGTGACCAGGTGAATATATTTTAGGGTTACCATATTTGAGAGTCGCCAAAGGGGGGCATATGAACCAAAATTGTATATACCAGTACTTAGCCTTTGTCAATTTTTGTGCTACACACATAAATTGTCCAGATTTTATATTATCTAGTGTCCCACTCAAGATTTTAGTCCCCCAATCATCCCCCTTTAGAAATATTTGCCCCACATGTCCCACCAGCCTCAATTAGAGGACTTATTTCATGCATATGAACCAAAATTGTATATACCAGTACTTAGCCTTTTGTCAATTTTTGTGCTACACACATAAATTGTCCAGATTTTATATTAGCTCAATTTGTTTGTGCAAAAATCAAAGTCTATTGTTTTAATTACAAAAATTATAAGACTTGTCGACAAGTGGCATTAGAAAATAATTTAGCAAGGACGAATTTTAAAATTTTCAATGGTTAATAGCCATAGATAATCAATCTGTAGTTTGTTTGGCTTATTAAATACCTTTTGAATATCAGTAACGTGATTATATTCAACAAATTTGACTAACATAGTCATCTAAAATTTGTATTATTCCAAAAATTAACCACAAAATTAAGTGAAAATACTAGATATAAACTTTCACAAGTTTACATATTGACAAAACTATGCAACATTTTCACTAAAATGTTTCTTTTTAAGGAGAAAAACAATAAAACGGCCGAAGGCCGTTCAAAATTTTTCAAATTTTGGTTCAAATGCATGAAATAAGTCCTCTAATTGAGGCTGGTGGGACATGTGGGGCAAATATTTCTAAAGGGGGATGATTGGGGGACTAAAATCTTGAGTGGGACACTAGCTTCAATTGGGGGACTGACCCACTTGATGATTGGGGGACTAAAATCTTGAGTGGGACACTAGCTTCAATTGGGGGACTGTCCCACTCAAAGGGGTACGAATGGTAACCCTAATTTATTGTCATTTTATGACTTTACTTTTGATTTTTACTGTGAACTAGTTTGCTTTAATAAACTTTCCCTGTTTTGAACGTCATGCTTTGTTGTGTTTAGAATTTCATTGGTCAGTATTAATGAATCAATTGGAAAAAATCGACTTTGTCAATTTTAATCAACTAAGAAAAACAGAAATTTTAATGAATGCATGGTTTTTGAAACCAATAAATATTTATAGCTTGTTAGGATTTACACACTAATGATGTCAAATATTTATGGGAACAAAAGCCTGGCTATGTGTATAATTCTTTTGTATATTCCTTCAAGTGACAAAAACTTGAACTGAAATAAATGTTTGTAATATTTATAATGAGAGATTTGAATTCATTCTGACAAAACCAACTTGTTTGCAAGGGTTTAATTTATGATAGTTTTGCATTCACTCTTGAAAGATATCCAATTTAAGTGGCAGTTGACGACGTGAATAACACAACTAGCCTGTTATTTTCAATTTTTGTTAACACTTAAATAATAACTTGTTGCTTTCACAATTCATCCTTTGCAATACCTCTCGCCTCTTCCCCACTGGATAAACAGGGCAAAATTTAGTGTTTACCCACTTGTATTGTGGGCTTGTGGGTAGTTTTTGCATGAGATAGTTGTGACATTTTAAAATTAATGCATAATTGTAGATTGGAGGCTTTGAATTTCTAGCAATGGAAAAATGGGTGAGGTCTTGATGCGGTTAAACTTCTTTGTTTAATGCTATTACATAAGACAGTTGTTATCTCAAGTCAGAAAAGACTTTATAAAATGTGTCCAATTTAATATCTACTTTTACAATCTTATTATGCTTACATATAATGACTTTTTGATCACATATCCCTCTATTTCTACATGGTGGTAGTTTGTTAAGTAATTTAATGAGGGATCAAATGTTGAAAATATTTGGAGAAACAAGAAATTAAATATATTTTAAACCATTTTATCTGCTTGGGAGAAAAAATGTCTGATTTTGAGAAGCAGGAGTATGCGTGCTCTTTTAAGTTTCTTATTTACAATCATCGATGATACAGTTTCTATGTTTTACTTACTTTGATGTTGTTTGCATTATAGAAATTTATTGTCGTTTGGCACTCAAGTCAGATCCATACTTAAGGTTAATTGTAAGGTAATCTATTTACCAAGATGTTTGTTACTCTTTTGAAGTGACCGTTAAGTTGGCGTTTTGCTTTTTGCAGACCCCAGGTAAATATTGCTTTTCAACTTTTGATGACCTTTATCCAGTCTAGTCCAAGAATGAAAAAGCAACTTGTGCAATCGCGCAGCTAATCTCACCTTCACTATCACTGCACTAAACTGGACGATAGAGAAAACAAAATACTCATCATGAGTCTTAATGGCGCTTTGTATTTGAGCCTGAAAATCACGATACGGCTTTAATAAAACTTTTCTTCATTTGAAAGAAAACGTATATTCGCTTAATCACGTTGCGTAAAAAGTCTTATGATAATGGGACTGACCAAATAATCATCACACAATCTTTATTTCAACACTTGTCTCCTTAAATACCAGCAAAATACTGATTTGGTAAAAAACTCTCTTGTCTGCAACATCTCACTAATCAGACGTTCAAACAAAAAAAAACGTTTTCCTCCCAACAATTCTCCCAAGCTCTTGGCTGATATGCGCGCAGAAACTAAACTGACTACAAAAAAGAAGCTTTTAACTTTACTCTGATTTCAACTTAATTCCTTCCAATTTTTTTAAAAAGAAGGTAGCGTGCACATTAGCTAACCAAGTATTGCTATTACTGGTTTTTGCCACATTTCAATAAAAACTGCATATCTTGTCTTTTGTGCATGAACATTATATCATCACCAACATCAAAGCAAAATCGACATTCGACATCGCTCACTTCATCATAATATACAACAAACACTTTATGATGAGAATGCATGCATATAATTAGGTAAGCAAGTGTTACGAGTCCCTGTCCATCCATCCGTGCCTTGCAGTGGCAGAAACACATTTCCCCTTATGGCCACTAACATTACTTTTAACAACAATCGTCGTAATTATTATCTCATCCTCATGTTAAATGCTTCTTTCTTTCTCCTGTTATTATTAACCTCCCTCTCACTGACTGAATAGCTTACTTTTTACTTTGCCTTTTTTCTACTTTTAAAAGCAGCAACAAGTTGAACCACTATTGTAACCCTTTGTCTAAATAGGTATACTTGCATGACCATGCCTATAGTAGCAACCTTTTTAATGTGACTTGTTGTGAGTACTTCTCTTCAAGAAAAATTGTGAAAAGATATCAAAGAACCCTTTCTTTTCAATCTGTATATCCTTCTCTACTTGATCTATAAACTAAGAAATAAATGGATTATTCTTTCTCAGCAACCAGTATGATGGGAAAACAATGGTACTACTGCAGTCTTTTCAAAAATCATCGTCATCATCATTTACGTTTGCATTGTCTTAACAATAATGCTGATGATGCTTCGCCCGTTGTCAGTCAATGTTTATATATTTTCCTTATACAATTTATCTTTGGCCCTTTACGCCTTAATACAGTAATCACATCGTGCTTGAATAATAATTATGCAGTTGTTATTGCTGTTATGTGAAATGATACGCATCTATATGTCTCCGAGTCCTGTTTCCACGCAATTACGAATTTTGTATACATACAATTAGCAACTCATCCTTCAATGCCTTTATCAGTCTATGAGCTAAAGACCCAATGGGATTTTTAAAAGCAAAAATGTTTTATTCTTTTCCAAGAATAACCCAGAGGAAATGAAATATTGCCTGATCAAACAATTTTCAATACTATTACGTGCGTATGGCCTGACTATATGCTTTTCTTAAAACTGCCATAGAAATTGTAAGTTAATTTGTTTTTGAGCTTTATGAAAAAAATATTTATAGGGAAAATGGGAAAGCTTTAAACTGAAGATTAATAAAAAGGTGGATTATTCAGAACCGATCCTCAAATCATCTATTACAGCTTCATTTGTCAATAGTTAAAATTGTCACCTGAGATCAATAGGATATTATGTAGGTAAATAATGCACGACGTGTGAGCTCACAAAAATAACGCTTGAAAAAACAGATTTGTTCAATAATGTTTGCAAGTCATGAATAAACTATAACCTTTTATTTTCTCCTGTATTTAGTCTAACGCAAATAAAAGCCGAACCAATCATGGAAAGGGTAATGGCACTTTTATCCAAGGCGGGGGTCA
The DNA here is from genome assembly GCA_027744615.1 of Lepidocyrtus cf. nigrosetosus NNG-2020. Classification (NCBI taxonomy): domain Eukaryota; kingdom Metazoa; phylum Arthropoda; class Collembola; order Entomobryomorpha; family Entomobryidae; genus Lepidocyrtus; species Lepidocyrtus cf. nigrosetosus NNG-2020. The sequence goes on along the minus strand of JAHZNK010000280.1, from coordinate 3,236 downwards.
TGAGTCAACCTGCTGTGAAGGTGGTGCTAACAAACGAGGAACAACCCTCACCAAAGCGTAGTTTGGGTTCAAGTTCAGAATCAGAATCAGATTTTGACGATTTTTTGCTTAATGCTCCAGTAAAATCTAGGTAAATTATATATAGTTTGTGATAAAAGTCAAATACAAGAAATAAAGAAATGGTTAAATGTCTTTAATCAATCCAAACATTGCTTTCTCGTAGATTTTCGTCTGGCAATTTTCTTAAAGCCAGTCAAATTATTCGTTCAATAAGAAACCCAACTAGACAGGACCGCCGTCCAGTATTCTGGAGCGATGAAGAAAGAATATTGACCTATGAATTAGCAGTTGCAATTCTGAAACACTCTGCTTTTCTTAAGGAGGCACTAGACAAAAGTAACTTTTTCATTAGATATCCTAAGCTACTTGATGTCGGACAGGAAGAAGTTCTCGTCATTCTGTACGATTTAATTGAAAGGGATTTCCATGTGTCTCAAGACGACTGTCCTCTTCCAGACGCATTTGCAAACTTACAAGCAGCCATTTTGTCTTCAAAAACAAAGTTGATGGCTCACATTGCCAAATTAAGAATAAAACATGAAGCAACGAGCCTGGAAAACCTTCTCCCTTCCAATCTCAGACAGAAACTGGCGATCGACAGAAATCCCCTCTACATTTGGATAAACTTGAAAAAAGCTTCAATGGACAAAATTGTCACATTACTAAGGTCTCAAGGACTTACTGACACTTACTTTGAAGATGACACTTTAATTCAAGAACATCTTTTCTGCGTAAACCAACTGCATCCAAATCTGATCCGTTTACATTCCACCAAAACCAACACTATCACCAATATGAATGTATTTCGAGACGGAAGTATCGTTGTCCAGGATAAATCAGCTTGTCTACCTGTTTATATTTTAGTGAAAGCCCTGTATTTCAAAGAGGCTATCAATCATCGAGGTGCAGGAATGGAATACCTAAATCCATTTCCTAACGGCTTTTCTTACGAGGCACCACCGGAAGCATTAACAGCGAGAAATGATGAATGGTATCAAGATATCCTGGACGGGCATGGGAAACAGTTTGTGAAACCGGAATGCGTTGTTGTCACGCACTGTGGCCCAGGAAGAACTGCTGCACATTTAGCTATTTTACTTTCGGAAGCAGTCCCTCGGTATCTGTCAAAATCTAAGGACATGTCAACAAGTGGACGTGATTTAGCAAAGGCCCTCAAGGGAAAGTTTATCTTCCGCCCTCCACTAACAGTAATAGTATTTGGGATACCAAAAGATAAGCATGAAGAAACTAGTCGGTACATAAGGAAAACATTGGGAGTTGCAAATATCCGCTTGTATTCTGAAGATTTTATTAACGTTAGCCCAAAGGATCCTAGACTGAAGAAATGTGCTGCAATTCTGGTTAATCCTCCATCTTCCGGATCTGCATTGAAGGATCCGGCAGCTTATATATGCTCCGAAGGTGGAGATGAACAAGTCCTTTCTCAATACTCTGAATTTATGACGGTTCAGTCCGCAACGGTTCAAGATGATAATGGAAACAACTTACAGTATTCACCAAATCAAGCAAAATATTTGAACCACGCGTTAAACGTTCCCAATATTAAATTAATTTTATACACAACTTGCTCTAATTTGTCCTGTGAGAATGGGGAAGTTGTTAAATACTGTTTGAACGATGCCATGAGAAAGGAGGAAACCAGAAAATGTCAACTCTATGCGAGTATAGTTATGCAGTCTCAGTCAAAACTGTACAAGGAAGTACATTTTGAGTTGGTGAAGTTAAATCAGTTGATGGATGGTTATGACGCGGCAGAATGCATTCAAGGCGATTTCGTAGATATGCAACCCTCTAGTTCTTGTAGTGGAGTTTTTATGGCTCTCATTCGGCGAAGAGAAAGGCAAGTGACTATGGCTAGAACAGCAGTGAAGCAGTTTGTGGAATCCCAAGTGAAATTCAAAACAGACGAAGAAATGGATGACGATGATGGCGATGACGACGATAGTGATCTAGAAGAAATAAATTCAGGACAAGCATCTGTAACAGCTTCAGCATCTGCCCTACCTACCGGCATTACAGAAGAAGAGCTGAGTAGTTATCTGATAAGAAAATTGAAATTGGATATCAATGAAAATGAGAAAAATTCAATTCTTGCAAGTGAATATGCTTTTGCGGATAGATCATCCGTTATTCCACTATTCCCGGCTCATATGAAAAAGAAGATTTCAAAGAAAGCAATTGTGAAACGAGTCTCAACACCAACCCATTCATCAATGCAACGACAAAAGGAAAAATACTACATTCCTCCTAACACTACCACGAACAATTCTGCTCCTAGCTCAGGGGTTGCAACTCCAAGGTCTGGACATAGGTCTCCAATGACGGCTCTCAGTGGACGCGACTCAGAAACTACGACAAACAGAACTCCAAGAACATCACAGGACAAAACAAATAGCAATCACCATCACCACCACGGTCAACACACCTGCAATCACTCCCATGGCCACGTTTGTGTGTGTGCGAGACATGCGAAAAAATTCCCAGACATGATCAAGAATCTATGAAACTAGCAAAGTGAGATAAACTGCTGATATGATAAAAAAGGTCACCAACGAAAGCTGTTGTCTCATTTGCAAAAAAAACTTGGCTAACTTAACCTATTCTTGGTGACTGACAATTGATTGAACAAGGATTTCAAAAGTCTAATAAGGCATTTAGCAGATCTTAATGGCATGTTTTAGAAATACAATCAAAATTTAAGCATGCACTTTTGCAATGTGTCAAAATTAATTAATCTTAAGCATGAAAAGTAGCAGCAGTCTCTAATAAAAAATAAAAAGCCTTGCATGAATCTGAAAAAATACACGTTTGTTAAAATTTTGTTACTTTACAAGAAACAAGTATTTTGAAAGAGTGAGAATAGTAGCATAGTAATCCTTTAATTTAAGTTCGTTTTTGTATAACTTTTGTACTAGCTGGTTGAATAGTGATTGTTACAAAATATAGTTCACAAAACTAGGTTTCAATAATAACAAGGGGTTTTAGTGCACTTGCAAAACTTTGCAAACAAAACCAATAAATAATAATTGCACGAAGGGATACAAAAATGATTAAAAAATTGAAAGCTTCAAGTTGATATGCAAAAGTAACCAACCAGACAAAAATGGTCTTTTGAAAAGACGGATTTCTTTTACGAGGAATAATTTGCATTTAAA
>JAHZNK010000279.1:0-24091 GCA_027744615.1 Lepidocyrtus cf. nigrosetosus NNG-2020 | reverse complement strand
TTTCTAATTTTTTCAGTGTTGTAGTAAAATATGTATTAGTTTTTCGACCATAACATTATAACCATGTTTGAGTTGCCCACTTATTCATAATAGGCTTAGACGCTTCCTCGCTACCGTTTTTACATTGAATTCTTATCTATTTTAAACCGTATTTGACTAAAATTAAAACGAATTTTTTAAATACCATTACAAATAAAGGAAATGTAATAAAAACTAAAGCGAACAGGACGCATATCGTAAGCAATGATCTATGTAGTTTGAGTATTATGTCGACATACTAACAACTCTTCTTACATTATTATTTTGGGAGAAAAACATTATTTTTTCTTAAAATTTATTCTCAAACAAAACATTTCTCACAAAAATTTCTTCATTCATTAATCCTTTTCACGTACATGTCCATCATTTTGGCATCAAAATTATTTTAATTGAATTAAACGATCCATCCTCTAAACGAAACATTTACTTATCTTTTATTTTTCAAAAACTGTGCAAAGTGTAATTCCTGTATACAGGTGGATCGATCTAAATGATAAGGGAGGGGAACTTTAAATGGCTTAAAACGTGAAACAAGACACTAATTACATGTACGCATTCACCGAATGTATTATCAAACGCTAATCTTTCAATTCTTCTTTCATTAGTTTTTCTGCAAACATTTATTATTACTTGCGAAAAATATATTTTAAAGAAAAAAAATCCACTGCGACTAGCAAAGTTCCGTTGTTCATTGTAGCAGTCTTCTTCCAGTCACTTGATTTTACTAGAGAGGAGCAATGAAAAGATTAAATTTAACTTTGTTTGTTGCAAACTTGCCACAATCTAACATCTATTGTAGTGATGAAGAGGATATGAAGGATTGTTTGAGAAACTATGTATACATGAGAGTTACGTAAGTAAGAATGAAAGCTAGAACATTAAGATAAGATTAAGATTACGTTTCTGAAAAGGTGAAGGTGGTGGTGTAGTTTAGGGGAAATTCTAGAGCATTTTTATACATTAACTTGTACTAATATAGAAAAAAAATTAATTTTTTACAAAAGGAGTAGCCAACCAAAAGCAGATAATGCAAACATTAACATTACTTAAAACGTTAATGTTTAATGTATGAAAAGGGCAGACGGATATTCACTTCTTTTTTTCTTGTTGTGTTCAGTGTGTTCCCCCACCACCACTGATAAGGATAAAATGTATGAAATAACAAGCTGGCGAAAAACATTTCATTTCATGGACGGATATTTTTAAAAAATGTAAAAGTAACAAGCTAAAAAATGCCAACATTTTTTTCTTTCCTCTTTTCTTCAACAAACTTTATTACGCCTTGTCAGCCCAGTTTTTTTCTGTAGTTGTGCATTGTGCCGTGTGATGTAAGANCCAACATTTTTTTCTTTCCTCTTTTCCTCAACAAACTTTATTACGCCTTGTCAGCCCAGTTTTTTTCTGTAGTTGTGCATTGTGCCGTGTGATGTAAGAATAAAAAACTGCTATTGCCTCCTCTCAAAAAGCTTGTGAGCAAAGCTTCCCTTTGTTTCAAGAAAAAGAAAGAGAGGAAACGTAATGGTCACCTGAACAGATATAATTCTCTTTTGTACATCAAACTTTTAAAGTTGGCAAGTTAAGGGACAAAAAAAGTATAAAGATATTATGGACGGTGGTGGTAGCGGTAGAAAGAAAAAAGTAATAAAATGAAACGAGAAAAAGTGACACAGACTTAAAGAATGAGTGCTTCTTTTACACCCTCATTTTGCCAACTTTGTTTTCTTCAGTTACATTTATTATCGTCATTATTAATTCAAATAAAATCTAATCTTTCAGTTTTTGTTCTAAAAAATTATAGGGAAAATAAATGCTTTAAATGCCTGACTTTTCTCACTAATGATATCTAATAATAATCCTGCTTATTTTCTGCGGTATAATTTATTACAAACAGTGCCCATTTTCTTAAAAAATTTCACTGCAATTGCGTTTGATTATCCTGTTGCATACTATAAATAAGAATGTGAAATACAACCGGATTGGAAAATAAACTTTATTTACCAGGTGCCAGGTTTCATCAGTATGATACAAACGTTGACGATGAATATAAAAAAGATCCAGTTTGTTTTTTAAAACTTTAAGATTATGGCTCATCATTATTGCATTCACCCGTTTATGTATGTACACAAGTGAATCAGTCAAAGTTTAAAAGCGACTCATCAACATCATCATTCGTCGTCACAGTAGTAGCGGAGAGCGATAAGGGAAGTGGCAGCAGGAAGGGAACAACAACGTTTTCATACATCGCACTATCGCACTGTGCTGCATTATGATTCTTATCAAAATTTAGATGATTATAGAATGACTTGGTCGGTCGTTTATAGAATTGAATTGGAAAGACAGTAGATTTTTATAGATTACACATGTACCTCTTAACTTTTAAACTTTTTCTTTGCTTTTTCCAATGTGATGCTGATGATGATGACGATGCAATGACCAGACAATGCACTTACTAACAATTACACGTTCGAATGTATATATAAATGCGTAGTATTTTCTTTTCTTTTCTATTAGACATGCATGCTTGCCCGGCCGGACTGGATGAATGCATGTGTTGACGGCAACAATTGACTTTTCTAACCACGTATTCCATTCTAATGTATGTACTTGCATTTTATGCATAATACGCAACAAAACAATTGATTCTCAGAGATTTTTTTTAGAAAATGAGTTGTATATAAAAAGGTTCATTTAATAGTTTTAACGTTTTTTTTCTAATTCGGGTAAGAAACAGTTGAGAAGTAGAAGCAGTAAGAAAACCAGCAGCAGGTATTTCAAAGAAGTAAAAATAATAATGTATTCATGAATGCAGCTTTCCCTCTGTTGTGAATTAAGTCTGTATGAAAGTTTGTAAGTACCTGTTCCAAGAAATGTTTGTATAAAACTTACTTTGCGGTTTGATTCGTTTTTAAATAAAAAAAAACTAAATTTCACTTGATCTTTCATACACTGATTCAATCAGAATCAGATATATTTAATCCCTTCCCTATTTTTATTCTTTTCCAAAAGCTAAGCTGGTGTATTATTGCGTCTTTTTTCAAGTTCTTCTCTGACCATCACTGGTTTTTTCTCTCTTTCAATTCAATTCAAGTTTACTTTTATGTGGCTGCTTTTGTTATTGATGAGTTAGGTGGTGCAACAACAGCAGCGAAAAACATTCATCTCTTTTGATTTTGAATGATGAAGATGAGTGACTGGTTTCTTCTAGTGTAGTAGTAGTGCATGAAACCTTTTCATTTTTTTGCTTCTTCACTCACTGGATAAAAAATAAGATATATTTATTTACATGCGATGCAATTCAATGCATCCCTCATCCATTCGTATGTACCTTATGTCCGTCAGTGTGACTGAAGGGGAAAAGGTAGTAAAAAATTGAGGTGAGTCAAGTGAGGTACAAATCTTGAATTTGAATTATATATTGGGGGAGGATCAACAGCATCATAATAATAATAGGTGGCCATTCTATAAACTTTTTTTTCTTTTTCTGGCTCTCATCCATTTTTCCATTACGCTTCTCCTCCAATTCTAGATTTTATATATAAACACGTCAACTATATACATGAATCCACTTTTGTTTGATATAAACTTGAAGAGAATCCAGTATGAGAAAAGAGCCAACCTCACAATATGACTTGAAGAATACCTTTATAATTTTGACAGTTTAAAAATCATAACGATTGTAAAGGGGGAAGATTTAAATTTACTGTCTAGCCCAATACAAATTTATTCAGTTCATACAAAGTAGGAGAACAAAGGAAATTTCTCACTCTACCTGGAACTGTTAAGGTAGATGCTTATGGGAGAGATATACATAAATAAAAGAAGTCTCACAAAGAAAATATATTTTTTCCAAGTCATATTTCTTTTTAGTGCTGCTGTCCCATACAAATCTTCATACATTATGCTACGCTTTTGAGGGGGAGCAATTCCTGACTCTAACTAAACCGCTGTTTAATCTATCAACTTACTTGAATTTGTCTGGTTAAAGGGATGGGATGATGGAAATCGGTACCGCACATAAAAAGCAATAAAAATGTTGCGGTTTACTAGAGAAAATTTTCTGTTCTTGAGCTGCAACTATCAACATTAGTTAAAGAAGATTTTAGACTAATTCCATCAGTCAGTTTCAGTCGTCAGCACAATCAACGATCAAACTTTTCAACTGATATCATAGGAAAAATTGATGATGATTATCCCGATCCAGGTGATGGGTTAACCAACCAACAAGGTTCATACATTTTCATGATAGTTCGGCGATAATGGCAGTTGGAATGATGAGGACGTTCATCAAAGGATGTGTGTGAGGGAAAAGGGTTGAGAATGCAACAGGTGAGTTAACATTGCGCTGTATGGATGGATGCAACAGGTAGGTGCACCCTTATTTCCTTAATTTCTATGTATTATTCCATCAGTCAATTTATTTTTCCAAGTTGTTTCAATTTTTTACAGTTTCGTCATCCGTGTATTATTATCATCATTAATATTATTCATAGATAGCTTTCCCCATCACAAAAATGAGATAATTTTTCATCGAATACAATGAAATTTACTCCTGATTTTATAATCAACTTAAAGTATTCCTCTTCTGATTTTTTTCTTCGTCTTCTCTTTGTAATGCAATGTTCCAGGTCGTTGATTAACTTTACGAAAGAGCTGTTTTTAGAATAAACGGTATAGATATAACTTTATAATAATAATAATTTAATTTCTAGTATTGTTTTTTATTTTAGTTTGACATGATTTAGAGATTCGAAATTCGAATCACTTTAATTTCAAACCGACGTAGTCTACAATCATCATTCAACAATTTTGCATGCTTTCAATATTTAAAATTATAATTAAATTTATTGAAATGCATCCTCATATTTCAATTCCTATTTTTATATGACTTCTTAAACCCAAACTTGAAATGTTATTTTGCATTTTTTCAAAAATAAAATGTTAATTATCGCAGAGTTTCAATTATTAATTTTTATAAACTATTTATAACCAAATTATAGCATACGAAGAATAAAGCTTTCTTCCATTTTAAGGCTGAATAATTAATTATTTTTAGAGAAAAATCACAAATGAAAAAACCGGTAAACGTAAACCCTTCATCTTTTTTACTTTGGCGTTTTATTTTGTTTCTTGCTAATATTGCATATTATCTCATTTATTATATTTGTTACTATTTTCTCTCGTTCTTTTCTCAGTTTTAAAACTAGTCATTTACAAGAAGTCATCATAATAATAGATTACATATTGTACTCCCTTCTTCTTCTGGCTTAATATTTTTAATGGATAGGGGAGGATGACTAAACAGAAAATCCCTAGAAAAATGGTTTTCTTGGTTGCTTGCCTCCCTGTCAAGTAGTAATGTACATACAAAATATACGGACATAACGTAGACCTCACCCTCACGCAATCTCACATAATCATCATCAACCGTACAACTATAACTACTTACTCCTACTCATCTTTTATTTCCCTTTCTTTCTTTTTCTTGTCAACTTATTTGCATTTTTATATCCGTAGGCTATATGCTAGCATTTTAGAAAAGAAGTTGGAAGAAAACCCTTTTTTGTTTTTTCTTATAGGTTTGTCTTTATCTTTTTATTATACGGTAGTAGTTGTGAAGTTAGAGGGAATCAACGCCATCAACTCCGACAGTCTACCACCTTCTGATTGCTCATTTAAAACAAGTTAAGGATTAAAATTTACCATATTGCATGAAATGATTTTGCTTCTGCTGTGAGATTGATCTCTGTTTTAAAGGTAGCAACATAAAATGTACTCACTGCGCATACTAAATGAGATCTTTTTTATCTTTGCAATGTCCGTCTCCATATCATTATGACAATCCACAGCAGCAGCAGCGTCGTTTTATGTTTCTCTCCGTTCTTTTCCCCGTCTACTTTTTATACCTTAACCTTGCATTACGTTTTCTCCTACTACAATGAAATCATGCGTGATGATGATGATGATAATGATTGCAGTGCGATAATAAGGCTGGTATATTGTTCGTAATTTCTCTAGTCGATTCCCTTTTGATGATCATGAATACGGAGAATGGTACTGGCTAAACAAGTCGTTGAATGTGCTTGGAGTGGAGGGTGAAATCAAGTTAGAGGATAATAATTTCGCCTGGTGCATTTTCTATGTTGCAGGTTGTTGCAGTTGTTTATTAAATGCAGATGAAAAATAGATTTTTTCTCCGGTTTACAACATTTTATACGACAATACAACCAGCTTTTATATAATATTTGCTCTGAGAAAAGAGATTATATACATTTGTGTAAAAAAGGGGAAGTAGAAGCAGATTTTAAAAAAGAAGTCTTTTTTCTTTCTCATCCCTTTGCCATATGGTTTCCCATGATGATCAACTTTAAACATTTACAAAGGTATAAAGCTCTACGAGGTTTTCTACAACTACAACCGTTTCGTGTTCCTTCTTTGCTCTTTCTCACTATGTCGTTTAGTTGCACTTTAAAGGTTGCACCTGCGCGATTTTCCACTTTTTTGAAACGACACAACAAAAGCTGATTTTTCATTATGCCTTTATATGGAAATTGTAATAAACCATTTTTATTTGTAAAGATGTTAGCATAGGCAGAAAAAAAGTAGTAATGGATAATAGAGGATTTGAAAGTGGAAGTGAAGGACCCAAACCCGGGCAAGAGGATTTACTTCTTTTCATGTTGTTTTTATTCACTATATACGAAGGAGCTATTATGTATTTTTCCCAACAACATCACGTTTTAACACTAGACTACACTTTGCTTTGTTGATCTGTCAGAACAGGACAATGCTCACCCACAAAAAATCTAAAAAGAGGTTGATGGCGCAGGTGCATCATCATCTTCCAGCATCCATTTCATAATCTGCTTATCACACATCCACCAACATCCAGGTTAAAGGGCAAGGGCATTATATTATATAAAAGGAAAAGGTAGAAAACAAAGAAAGGAAAATTGTTTTTATGAACAGAAGACTACACGGAAGATTTTCAAAATGGAAATAGATGGGGATTATGATTGCAAGGTAATGTGGATGAGATTCATACGCAAGGGCTCATCATTTTCATCCCATCATGATACCAAAGTTGATTTTTATTTGGAAAGAAGTAAATCTACCTAGACATTATTTTATGGATTTCCTCTAAACATTAACTAATTTCTTTAGTCTTTACGATAAGTGCAAGTAAACAAAGATTATTCAACATAGGTATTCATAAAATTTTATGGCTTTTTCTATTTTAAAATGAAACCCCTCATTAACTCTATAGTGTGATGGAACAACTTGTAAGGAAGTAGTGGGAAGAGTAAGATATATCTATTAAGATCCATATTAATGTGTGTGTGCTTTGTACCGATAAAAAGCAAAGATAATTTTTGTGATGATTGGATATTTTCAAAATTTCCGAGTTTAGATTCGTTGTGCATGTTTACACCTCACCCTCTACTTTTCCAGATCTCAAGAGTTACCTTTTGTGTATAAGTAGTAGCCATATAGATATTGTGAGCCTATGTTTAATCAAATTTATTATTACAAGATAAGATAATATGTATTTCAGATCAGATAGTTCCAGTCCAGTAGAAACATTATTATTATTTGGCCAATAGATATTGTTAAACTATAATACTATAGTGAACTTTCATGATCATATCATTACGATCCGCATCGTGAGTGCATCATTTCCATCATCAGGCCAGTCTAAGGTGGTGATAAAACGAGATCAAGTCAGACTTATATAATAATGACGGTGATTGCTCTCACTGGGATATAAAATATAATACAAGTCAATATTATAAGAACTTACTATGTAAATATATAGTTGGTCAGTTTTTTGTTTATATATTTCTACTAAACCAAATCCCATCCAAAAAAGTCCAAAATCTGTTTTGTCTTCTTTTTTGCTACTTACTACTACTACTACTACCACTAGTTACTACTCTCCCTCTTCTCCACTTCACTTGACTTACCTGCCTCATCATCGTGATTCTATTGTGATATTCATGGATGCTGTGAGAAGCTGTTTTGTACAGGTTTAGGTTTACTACGACTGCACAAGTAACTGATGAGCTCACGTTTTTCCCATTTTCGTCTACTCCCTTCAACACACAACTTTTATTCTGTTAGGGATTGGGATAATGGAGATTGGGATGACGATGATCTTCATTTTCTTCAGCCCGATTCAACTTCTTTTCAATCTCAACTTTAAAAAAAGTCCAACGAAAGTCTAACTTGGGTAAATTTTGAATTTTGTACATGTATCGGCTATTACAATATTGAATAGTAGAGAGCCCATAGGGGGATGAAAATTGTACATGAGTATAAATCTCTTGGTTTGGTAATGGCCGTTACAAACTCTGATTTTTTTCAACTGGGTTTATTATGCAAGCTTAGCAGAGTTGTTTTGCTCTTTCTCCCGTGATTAAAAAGATGATCCTTATTTTTCAAAATAAATGCTAGATGATATACAAAAGAAAAAAGTCACAAAAAACTGGAGAGTGTGCAATGCCCAGTATTGTTAGAGCTTTAGAATTCATTCGAATCTTTAAGAAGATCTTTGGGGGAAAATGGTTTACTTGTGGAGTTATAGTTATCCAGTGTTTCTCCCTTTCTTTCTCCTATATCTTGCTTATCAGCGCACATACGTATTATATTTCTTTTCGAGAGATGATATCCAAAACGTATACAAACACATGTGGTGGTGGAGCTATTTTAAGATGAGATGAGAAATAAGGTGGCTGCTGTTACAACACGACTTGTTTAAAAAAGTGGAGAGTTGCATCGTCGACGGAAAATCAAGGGAGATATAGATGGTAAACATATATCAGACCGGTTGATGTAAAAACGTTTATTGTCAAGACGAGAAGGAGAGAAAGACGGAGTGGAAATTACAGTTGAAAAATCAAAAAGGTGGTTGCCTGGTTGGTAGACAATAATTCTTTCAAATCCCTAACCGTTTATAAGGCTTATATAAAACAAGTACATAACGTGCATACGTATTGCGTCCAAAAAGTGGTGGAAAAGTGAAAGACTGCATTAAAATCAATACATCCCTTATTCCAATAGATGTTCTATAAGAATTATATGCAAGTAATACTTGAGCAATTGGTAGTAAATTTGGTAGATAGTAAATACTACTCGGCTGCCGAGATATAGATTGTTGCTTTTGGTTTTAATACTTTTTATTATTCCTAAATGAATAAAGCGAGAATAGTAATATGGGGTAGCTCGATACAAAAACTATATTTAAACAAGAATTGTATTTTTATTATATCTTATTTTGATCTTGGTTTGTCTTCAACACTTTCATAGTGTAAAGTAATGAAAAGAAAAATAACCCGCCATCACGACCCAAGTTTTACTACATCTACTCCTCCGCCGTAATACCCTTCATGAATACTTTCACGTAGAGAGTTTCTTCCATTCCATCACATTGAAGCAAACCTTTACAAAAAAGTACACATGTGGCACAAACGTGTGTAGTAAAATAGAAAATGAAATGTGCAATAGTAACGTAGTAATACATTGTATTACAACTTGATGAAGGGTCTTTTCAGATTTTTCTAAAGTGGAATAAACAAACCCTCAGTTAGCGAGATTTAAGTAACGCTTAACCCTTTTTATTATTCACTAGTCATAGCTTTTGTCCAATCTTGCAACTCAGATTTTTAATTTCCGTAGTGTCTCTGTGTATAGTAAATGTCTTGAACAATTGAAATGAGAGAACTACTTACTACTGCACCAAAAATTTTATATTTAGTTTTGTACCATGTACGTATACATACTTTTAATTTCTAAAATCTCTTTTGCAGTATGTCAGTCTTTAAAAATTGAAAACGATTTGGATTAGAATGGTTAAAAACAGTCTTCGACAAACTCACTGGTTTTTGATTCAATGTACATTGCAAGGTAGACTTTTTATCAAGTCACTGGTCAAATCATCTATTTACCTCTAAGATTCAGTTTTTGAAATGAATAATTTGCTGACGGAGCTGTTTGAATGAATAACGTGACATGTAGTTCAACTGATAATCGGGGATTTTTATTTGCTTTTATTTGCTTTTAGAAATAAGTATAGGTACCTACGCTATGTCATTCACACAATGAACTTTGAGTAATCTAAAACGCAAAAAAACTTTAGAAATACAGATTAGAGGACATACTGGCTCAGATACTGATACTGTCAAATGCATACTGTTTTTAAAATTGTTTATTATTATTCTAAACTAGAACAAAAAGATGCAAAAACATGTTGCATATACGGTTGACTCATTGAAAAAAGAGTGAGTGACATTGATTATGCCGGCCTTGCAAATAATCTTCAAGATTACATTGACACTGGATGATGTAATAACTCAAAAGTGATTATGATGTTGAATTTTCCAATTTTGGAACGTTTTATCCGTCTAGATTCTGCGCATCTTCTTGTATGTTTGTTAATAAGTACTATTGAGCAAATATAGAGTTGCACAGCAGAACATTTATCTCAAATTTTCTATTAAAAGTTGAAATATTTTTTTCTGGATCGTGTTGACCTGTAAAGATCATATAATTTCATAATTGAATTTGATCAGTCAGTCATTTTTCAGCCAGCCATAAAAATTCAATTAAATGCCGATCAACTTTGTCAGAGATCGTTCGTTCACACTATTACAATATTATACAGACTCAATTTGACTCTTTAAAATGGTTTTTATTGGAACTTTAAGAAATCAACAATTTTCCTTGTATATTTTTTGGTCAAACTTGCATCAGCGTAAAAACTACTACATATTTTAAAATGGTAGAATTGTAGTGGCTGGCGGTAATTTCATCTGAATTTTCCTTGTTCCTTTTTCCTTCTTTTTTAAGATCATTTTGAAAAGCATCATAAAAAATCTTTCCATTCAATTTTCGTTTTAGACAAAATAATATGTGGTTACTACAATCATTCTTTTTAATTTTTAAGTACAATGCACTTCGGATCGGATTGAATAATATTAAAATTAAACTCAAATAAAAGTTTCCTCTAAAAACCACAAATGCATTGCACAATGCTAGGTAATTAAAGTTGAAGATGCTTTTGTTGTTAGGCGTGCGAATTTTGTTTGACGAAAGGAAAAGTTAACTAAGTTTTGACCCACTATCTATAATGAATGAAAACCAGATATATAAATAGGCAATGTTATTGACGTACTTAATATTTTATGAAGTAGTAATATAGTAATATTTTAATTTAATTACTTTTGTCCAGTGTGATGGTTCGGTTCGATGATGATTTTTATCTGCATTCTTTCCCTTTTATTTCGCACTTAACGAGTAAACAGGCTATGTGTCTGCTTAACCAATTGTGCGAAGACGGATGTGAATTTGCCAAATCGTTTGGACACATACACAGATAACCGACCATGACCTGACCTTGATTTTAATCTTAGCGTAAGGATGTTCAGAACCTAAAATGAACTGCTTCCCCGAAAACAACTACCACCCTTTACTTGAAAATTTTTAAAATAGCATTGTGATTTTAAACTATGTAGATAGATACTAAAGGTGAGCATAAAACGATGTCTTGAAGTGGAAGTTGCATGATGTTGGGAACACCCTCGTCTTAACAAAATAACATTTTACATCCACTCTTTTCTTTGTTAGTCTTTAAAAATTATTGTGAATCTTTTTAAGAAATTCTGACTAAACAAAGATCATTTATTTTTCACTGGTCCCAGTAACGGTTTTGAAGCAATTTTAAACAAATTTTGATGCAACAAATCACTTACATGTATTTACTTTTTTGCTTGATTATCATTATACATAACTTCAAATCAAATAAGCATCTGTCAAATCTAAAATATCAGCTAAAGTTTGCATTTTGTAACAAACAGACACACATTACGTGTAGACTCAAGTCAGTCTCATTATCCTTTTTTGCCAAACTAAACTGCAATTTTCCCTCTGTGATCTTAATGCGTACGCAAAAGAGATAGAAAGAGAAAATCTAGCAAAAAAGATTCAAGTGAACAATACAGTTCAACAACATATTTTTTTAGTCTTTTTCAGCAATAATAATAATAAGATGATGACGGTGGTAGTGGTGGTGGTTACGGTGGCACAGGTTGTTGATGCTTTTTGGTTCAATCATTAGCATTGTTCTTTCATTGTTTACTTCTCCTAATGCAAACATAACGATGATGATGTGAGTCGAGTGTGTGTTGCCTCGAAATAATAGTAAAAAGCAGTAAACACTTTTTGCTCCTTTCTATTCCCCTCTTATTTTCTATCCAACAACTTTTAAGGAACTGAAAAAAAGTTTTCCTATAATCAAACTTTTCATCCTGTGCACTTGTCTTCTTTTTTTACCTGTGAGCTCGGAGAAGAGTCAAGAGATAATCACGGCGGGACACGACATCATCATCATCTTTATTATCATCATTTTCATCCTTCTTTATCCTAATCATAATCGTTTTCCTACACTCCACAAAAGTTAATGCGAAAATTCAGAGCAAATGGCAGATAGAGCACATAACCATGCATCAATGCACTTTTTTTAGAAAAATCATGAAAAAGTCAGCTCAATACACACACATCAACGTAATTTTTCTCTCCCTCCTCTGCAACATTAGCATCAACAACATCATAATATCTAAAGCGAAATGTGGGAAAGATGATCATTTTATATTTGGCCATCAATAAAACCATTTTTTATTTAAGCTTTAAACAACAGGAGAATCGTCAGTGGCAGTAGTAGTAGCGAGATTTTTTTAAAGGGATAGCTTTAGCGGAAAAAAGCAATCACGGAATACGCTGGCGCTGCTGAAGTGAGCAGTAGCGGGACGCTGGTGCTGTCATAGCTTTAACTTTCTGACTCCTGGTTTCTATTCAAAGCATAAAATATATCATAAAATGAAGGGGTTGTGGTGGTGGTGGTGGCGTAGAGGTTTTTGTTAGTATTTTAGCTTGCTGGCAGGCAACAAGCAAGCAATCAAAATCACAATCACTTCTGCCATCGCCATCATCATCATCAACAACAGAGAAGAAAAAGTTGATAAAACACGAGTAAATCCAGTAGCAATTGAAGCTGGCTGCTGCTCCTTAGTATTTTTAAAGAACAGATAATATATCAACTAGAAAAGTTGTGGTGAAGCGTCAAAATTTATTTTCCTGGTACAAGAATTAGATATGGAATAAAATGGGGATGCTTTTTTGTTCTCTCCTAATCTTATGTAATTACCTGAATGATGACGAAGATGATGATGGTGAGTGAGACGATGGAAGTGGTAAAGGGAAAAGGGCCCCTTGCAACAACTTACGCGAATGAACTGCAATGGCAATAAAGAATAATCATGAATTTCTTTTTCTTATTTTCTTCATCTAATTGCGCTTAGATATACATATATACATAGAAGAAAAATAGTAAAAAGCAGGAACACGCAATTTTAAAAGCCATTTATTTGATACGAGGGGCACCTGTTGCTAACTAGTGAAGTGAGTGACTGGCTGCTCAAAGTTTATTTACATGCTACTGCCATTATCCTGTGGTTTTTATCATTCTCTGACATCTTCTCATCGAAAAGCAATTTTAAAGGAAAAATCAAGTTTCTTTGCAAACACAAAAAAGTAGCTAATTTCTACACTAAATTCTGAATTGTCTCCAGATTATGACCTGTTTCAAGATTGCTTTTTGTATCTGTTCTGTCGACAAGTGTGTGTCTGTTCAAGGTTTACATTTAATGAAACATGTGCACTTCCTGAACACGTATGAAATAGGCAAAGCATAAATTCAACTTGTGCTTATCTTGTGCAAATTTCTCTACTTGTTTGGCATTCTCGGATTTATCGCACTTGTTTTATTGATTTTGCCGAAATTGTCATTTATTTTATTTTTTGATTTTCCTTATATGGAACTCGGGTGGCTTTTTGCAACCTTACCATTCAATAAAACCAAGTTGCAAAAAATGTTGCCCATAGATTGTATAGTTCACTATGCCAAAAATAAGCTTACTAATTAGTAATAGCACTGTACAAATACTCCATCCATGGCTAAAATCCTACTGTGATGTTTATCTACACTTGAGAGAAAGAGAGACTTGTAAGATAACAATCTGCTACTTAGAGAAGACTTGATATATTTTGGCAAAAATAAATAGATATGCATAAAATCAACCGCCAAAGAGAGCAAAAATTTTTTTCTTATTTTAATCTCAGCTTTATCTTTAAATCTAAAATACAATCACCGAGAAACTACATACTATAAGATTTTTACATAGGAAGAGTCATTCAAACTTTCCTTATTAAGTAATAATGAGGATATTATGCTATGGTTGAGTTAATTTGCAAAAAATATAGGTTCATCCATACTGTCATCCAGGAACAGAACCAGTTTAAGTAGACAATACCAGCGTTCTTGTATGCTATACTAATGCCCCGGCACCACTGCCAGCCAAAACTACTGTAAATAATGGCAATGACTTTTTGGCTTTGAAAAGGGGTGAATATTGAAGATGATGATATTATGATGATGAGCCTAGAAAAGTTTTATAAAGACAGCGCAAGTGAAATACACAAATTGAACATGTTGCACTTGAAAATGACAGTATCTCTCTTTGAAAACAATATTATGCTGAACACACATATGATGTGAAGTTGCGTATGATAACAACCTACCTTTTATCATTATGTAAGTTGTAGAGAGAGATCCTGCTGCTGATGAGGACGGAACAAGAACCTCGCACTTGCTCTTTCATTGCATACATAATTACAATAAAAGAATAAATGTGTGAACTTGATATTATGTGATTTTGCTGTTCAGGGAAATGCATATTCTACTACATCACATAAGAACTTTCAAATTTTAAAACAATGTTAACGTAAGAATGATGATCAACATTTAATCATTTTGTAAAACTTGGCAAAACCTGGGTATAATAATTCTGGTCAGTTTACTTTTGAAATATTTGTCTCTCTGTTTAGCTTAGGCTTATGAAAATCAAAAATTTGAAGAAGATTTTTTGAAGGCAAAAATAGTAAAAAGTGCAGAGAGTCAGACAAGAGTGGTAAGAGATATGAGATGATGTGATGAATGAGGATGATAGATAATAAAAGTACTTTGTCCATAATCTCTGCATTATGAGAGAAGTGCAATTATAGTGCAAATAATCTACTATAAAGGCATGTACACAGTGCAGTCTAGTCGCAGTTAGGTATATTCATCATTATTACTTTGTTATCATTTATTTTCACTCTTCAAACAGAATGAATTATACAGACAGCCGACCATTTTGATAACAATAAAATATTTTTTGTACATCCGCTACTGCCATTTTAAATTGGCATTTTATATTGTGTGCCAATTTAAATAGAATGACTGGACTTGCACTACGGAGGATGGTATAAAAGGTTATGCGAATGAGTGGTTTATTTTAAACTTTCGAGGTCCGTTTGTATATTTAACAGGAAGCTTATTGCTACTGTTTAAACATTTAAGTCAACAAGGCTCGTTGTATTTGCAGGCACAAAGTAAAACAAAAGTTTTACCAAGTTGCCCCAAATTTTTCTTCTTTTCATTTTTGGCGTTGATTCGCTTAAACATTTCTAGAGTTTACTGAAATAATAAATATCTGCATATTCATTTTACACTGGCTAATTCACCCAATCATAAGTACATTCCTTTGGTTTCACAGCAATTTCTAATTTACGCATTTTTAATTATAACGAATGATGGAATTACATTATCATTAATGCACCTAAACAGCCATTTGATGAATGATGGATGATAATTTTTGAACAGTTACAGTTATGGTTGCGATACAAAATTTGGTCATAGTACTGGTAAGCATGAGTTTCATTTGAAGAAGTTTCATTTGATGATTTTACTTACTTTTTATAATAACAACAATATTATAATGGAATTTAAAAAGTACACATGCAGCGAGAGTAAGTAAAGTCAAAAGTCAAATACAACTGCGATCAATAACCTTTTATTTTTGTCTGGTTCAAATAAAACGTATTTCGTTTTCATACATAAAAATTTGCCTACAGCTGCGTTTTTATTGCCCAATCAATTCCACTTTCTTCCAGGAGCAGTAAGCGTAGTTTAAGTGATTGAAGCCGCTTGCGTTCTTACTGCGTTTTATTTGCAAGAACAGTTTCCTAACTCTAAAAAGACAGGGAGGGAAAGAAAGGAGAGAAAATTGACAAAATAAATTATTTACGGCTTATCTTTTGGTTACTTACAAGGCTTTTAAAAATGGAATGTAAACATCAATTTCAAAAATTAGCATTTTAACATTGCTCACTCCCCACCAGAACAATACTAACAAAGTAATAATTTTTTGAAGCAGGCATTACCTAATTCCAATTTCATTATCATTATGGATCACCATTAAATCATCATCGTCATTCAATAAATCATGTTTTAATCTTTTCGCAGGAGTAGTAGTGGATGATGTAGTTGTTGCTGAGGATCATGTTTTTTTCTTGAGAGATTAATCGGCTAGCTGCTGCTGTTTTGATGCAACTACCACTTCTGGTTTCACTCAAACGATGGAAACCCCTTCTTACGAATTTCATTATCATTATCAGAGATTAATAAAATAGGTAATTTGCACATGTATGCATTGGAATAAATGATATTAAGCTCCATGTGGATTCTCTAATCGAATAATTATTATAAAGAAATTTCATTTTATTACGATTACCAACCAAGCAACTTGTTTGAATAACGCTTCATGCGCAAATTTATTAAATCTATATGCATTAGTCATGTGTTTAACATCTGTGTATAATCTAGATTGGATTATGAACCATATAAAAAAATGGGAACGCTCGATTCTAATCTAATTGGAATCATCACATTTGCTGATTTTAATTTTTAGTTTTGATTAATGTTTTACTAAAAAGCCTTTACGAAATATTAAATCTTGTCTAAGTATTTGCTAATTTCAATGTCACTATAAAGCTTCCAAGACAAGGTAAAAGCTTTGGAATTTTGATATACCTTTTTGCAAAGAGGTAAGGTAAGGTGTGTGTATAAATGCAACCTATCTTCTTATAAATTAATACCCATAGCGTACAAAACCAATTGGCTTACCAATTCATAATTGCATAGAAAATAGAAATCTAAAAGAGGATGAAGGATGAGAGGGAGTAAAAAGTCAAATGCGAGTCAAAGTAAAGCATCGAAATTTAGTATTAAAAATACAAAAAATGAACAATATGTGTATGGCGATGGTTAAATAATAGCTTCAGCAAAGAGAGAGAAAGAGCAGCAAAAATGGACATATTTCTATTGAGGGAATTACACATCAATATCGCCATCATTATTGCCATCCAAGCGTCAACATCAAGAACGCTATTCGTTTCTGAAAACTCGCACCGTGATTCTATCATATTATTTCTGTGATGATGTATATAAATAAACATACATGTGGATTATTCAATCCACTCTGGCTCACGGATTTTTAATATTCATTTCCAAGCAAAAGGGAAGAGCAAATGTAAGAGAGAATAGAATCTTTCATCTATCGGATTGTTGTTGTCAGCGTGCATCCTCTTTCCATCCAAACCATGATCATATAATTTTTTCACAATATTGCTTCTGAAACTGAGCCAGAAGAGCCAGAGAGCATCATCATATCGTCATCATCAATATCGTCAAACTTCATGGGCCAGGAGAAAAAGAAGAGAGCAACAGGCACATGAAGGGAGCATTTTTAGAGAGGGAGTACAATTCTCCATCATCCTATTTTCCCCAATATCAGCATCGACCACAAGTGGTAGTAGTAAAACATTACATTTACACATTGCACTGAACATTTATCAGAAAAAGTTCTCCCACTATTGCTGTACCACTACCAACAACATTATCAAATGTTTGTATAATGTATGTATGTATGAAATGATCTTTCTTATACATACATATATTACGTACAACAAGGAGCGGGGAGTTGATGCAGTGGTTTGGTAGAAGACTCTCGTAATAATAGCAAAAGGATGGATAATATGGAACCAAATAAATATATATACATACATATCCACAAAACAAACACGGAGGAACAAGAAAAGAGAGAGAGAATTACCAGGAGGAAAAATAATCATAAAAAAGGAGAACTTGAACTTATATTTTTCACGTTTACGTTTTGTTTTACACTACTATTACCCTTAGTACTACACAGTTGTTAGATTATTGCTTACTTACAATTTTTTCATGTGTTTCCCAACTTATTCTCTCTCCCTGTCTCACTCTTCTGCGTACTACTCACTCGCCACATTCACTGGCTCATTGCTGTTTGCTGCTGTTGCTGGTAAAGATAATGCGATGATGATAAAGCAAAAGAAAGAGAAGATTATAAAGTAGGGAAGCGAACGTGAAACAGATTCAAGTTTGTTGGGAGCAGAGCTAGCGAGAAGAGATCTGATTTGAAGTGGAGGAGAAGAGTTACGAAAGAAGCGTGTAAATGCTAAAAAGCTGTGAGGTAGAAGGAAGAGCGCAAAGTGAGAGAGAGTTTTTGGAGAAGAGGAAAATAGACGGTTTTCAAAGACTTATTATTACACGGCACGGCACTTGTCTCCTGTTTTGTTGTGTACACACACAAAAGTCCTCTTTGCCATCACCACCAACAAAACTAATCTCATCATAATAATAAGTAAAAGGAGTAGCTGTAGTAAAACTCATAGTAGTTTGTAAGCAAGCAGCGTGTAAGCAAGTATGAGTGAGTAGATTAGTTTGCAAGAAGGCACAAGATACATCGGTTTCTTTCTTTTCCTTTCTCTCATTTGAATCCAAACGATCTTGTGCCAAACCAATAATAATCATCATAATCACAGAATAGTAATCATAATTATATGGATTTTAAGAAACTTTTTAAAGAGTGAGTGTGAGAGACAAACAAGTAATGTGTGTGCTATAATATGTGGAGTATAACCATCATAACTATTTTTGACAATCTCTTGAACTGATTTTTCTTGCCAGTTTGGAGTGAGTGAGTGTATGAAAAACGTGGTTTTACCAAGCAATCATCATCAATGAAAAAGCTGCTTCCTTCAAGGAGGAGGTCGATTGAAGAAAGAAAAAAACTTTGTATGATTTCGTAAGAAAAAAAGTAAACGTTGGAACTTTATTTCATTATAATAACAACATGCTTTTGAGTTAATATTAGACTGTTATCAATATTAATAATATCCGAGGGAAATAAGTTGCAATAGCGAGACAAACTTTGCATCATCATCAACTCATCGTTATATTATTAAGAACGACGAATCTTCTTTACTATTACCGAACCACAACTCCGCTTCCACCACCATCAGCAAAATCATGACTTTGCTACAACGTGTTATCATCTCTTTCTCGTTGATGTTATTGATGTAGTACAACAAGAAGTACATTTTATTCATTTCTACTCCACAATCTGCATACAATTTAAAATTGTAATGGTGACTCGACTTTTGGCGTAATTCGAATGTTATCATTTAATATTTTTCATATTAAATGCACGCTATATAGTATTATCTGGGGACAGTTCAAAACAATTCACTTGTTTTTTAAACCAAATACTAGAAAGCAACCGCTGGTCATTCTGCCCAACAAACAACAATCTCAATCATTATAAAACTTTAATAAGAAAGTGATATACACATTAATTAATGAACAATCAGGGCGTTTGCAATAAACTCTTGTGATTTATGGTATCATACTTCACCTGCTTGCAGTAACCAACCAACCATCTCCATAAGACAATCAAACCTGCTGGAATCTACAGAGAAGAAACACGAGGGGTGGTAGGTGTTCTACACAGTTGTCAGCCCTTTTAAGAATTGAAATGTAAGTAAAACTTTGTTTTCCTAATTCACACGTAACATATATATATATATCTTTATTAAGCATCTTGCACTTGATATTTCATAAAAAGGCTCAAAAACTTTATTATTCTTATCTGATCATTTGGATTTCATGGATAGGCGATGTAAGGAAGATTAAAGCATCAACTTGCTTCCATTCATTACAATACTTTTCAATCATAATTATAAAAATCACGATGAAAGTACAGCACGGGGCAAAATTATTCCTTTCATTTTTTGCATGTGAACTTGACATCCAGCTGCAAAAATTGAAAAAACTGTCTTTGTATATGCCCTTCTTGCCATCAGTAATCACATAACAATAAAAAAGAGGAAATGAGAAATACGGTAGTTTGGCAATATGCACACACAGTAAAAAAGAGAAAGAATAATAAAATTGTGAACGTGTCGGTATCTGATGATGGTGCTTGCCTAGAAGGTAGAAACAAGCAAAAGCAAGGCAAAAGAGCCTGACATCCCCATATTTTCTTGAACTGTGCTGATTTTTTATTGTTATTTGTAGCAACTACCATTGTATTGTTGATAGGCACGCGTGTGTCTGTGTCTTTTTAATAGCTGAAAGATTATATAACAAACCTTCGCTTTTCCCTAACAATTATCTCACATATTTATTATGTCTAATATAATTATATTTAAGTGCATGCACATACATACATACAGTTTGTTATTCCCTCCTTTTCCTCCCTATTAAGTACAAGTCTATTCTAATTTTCCATGATATTTCAAATTTCTGTCTTAAAGAAAGACACGAGGAAGATTCACAAAGTTTTATTCTGCACGTACTACTCCCATACATAAAACTTTAAAAATCCGGTTAAAAATTATCTAAAATTGTAATCTCTCACTCAACTAACCAAAGTTGCGAAAAGGGAATGAAACGAAAAGTGTAATATGTTAAAAATTACTTAATAGTTCGTTTTTTATTCAACTCTCATAAAAATATTTGATAACCATAATATTAGCCACAGCAGGAGTAATCCATAGTTCTTTGAGTCTATAAAAACTAAACTTTTTTATCGGAGTAAAACTAGAAAATTGGTTGAAACAAACAAGTAAATAGTGATCATATTTGATAAGTGAAGGATAATAAAGTGTAATTCCTTTGGTGAGGAAGAAAATGATAAAAAATATGGGGAAATTAGCCACCAGTAATCATCATCACACTAGCATAACGTACCAATTTAAAAAAGAAATTGTAGTAATAAAATTAATAATAATGATGGAGATTTATATATTATGATTGTATGCACATATAACAGAGAAAGAAAAGAGTTTTGTCGAGAGAATGGATTTGAATTGAAGGAGAGAAGTGTACGAGTACAATTTTCTCGAAACTGGACGGACGCTTAAGACCGAAACTAAATGATGAACGTGTAAAATATTGGGAAATGATATATGTATCATTTTTTATTTCTTTTTCTTTCATAAATGCCGAACAAGTTGCTAGCCGAAAGTTGTTCCCTGAGTGCAATCTCATAAAATGTGTTCCTGAATCCGATTCATTCTTTTTAATAAATGAAATACTTTTTAATAAAAAAAATTGCTGTGCATTCTGGTATGGTGCATATTTTTCTTTTATAAATTGGGTTGGCGTTGGCGGCGGCAGTGCTGGTGATCATGTTATGGTGGTATATTTATGCCTTAATCATTTATTTACGTAGACACGTTATTAGTCAAGTGTAGTACAGCTTTTATTACAATCCTATTCTTAGCTATTTTCCTGTTAATTTTTTTTAGATGTATCCTATTTGAAATAGAATACATTCTAAAAGATGAGCAACGCAAATTATGCTAACCTTAAACAGTAAAAAGGAGAGCAGATACACGTAATTCGCTATTTTCTAAAAGAATGATTCACCAAATTTACCATTCCGCTGTAACTTCCTCTTTCCTACCTAAAAAATAAAATGCATTGTCGATGACTAGACCAGAAATGATTGCTTCTAGAGACTACAGTTGCACCACCACCGTCCGTATTACTATTCTACTTAATACATAGTTGCAAATAAAATTGCATCGAAGTAAATAAAGCGTTGATAAGAAAATATGGTTATGATACATATAATCAAATTATAATTGTAATCATAGAATGAATTGAGACGGCATAAGAAAGAACTACAATGATTATGAGTGTTTATATCTTTATCTTGGTCCTATTTAGCTAAAATTATATCACACAAGTATATTAGGAAGGTTGTTCAAATTATTATAAGAAAAGCTGCCATAATGATGATATGATGACGCTTACAACAAGTTACGTATGGGTTAAATCGCAAAGTATTTATCTATATGTACCATGAAATTTCTAACATTGGCTGCAAAGAGTTTCGGTTATAACTCTGCAAACAAAAGGAAACCAAAGTAGTATCACTGCAGCTTCAAAACGAAAGAATATTTAAAATGTGCTCAAGCGTCGAAATTAACTTTAGTTACAAAGTTTTCTAAGGTCAATCAATAATAAGGAAAAAAGTATCCAGTTTCCCCAAAGTATTGATCTAAATAATAACATTAAAGTAATGTGTGTGAGAAAGGCGCTGGGAGAATTGTCTTTTTTCTACGCTTGGGCTTGCCAAGTTTGCACATGTTCCAAAATCATAAAAGTTATCAAGTTAAAACAAACAAGTAATAATAACACAGTTAAATGGTGATAAAGCAAGTTAAACAACACTAAACAATATTATGAATTACTTGTTTATGAGTTCAATTACATTTCAATAAACTAAAACTGGCACTATTAGTTTTTGATTTTAAAACTATTGACAAATGACATCCTATCCTATCCTATTTGATTATGGCTATACTTCAACAGAGTATGTTATGGGGTAAGCTGATAAATATTAACCTCAATTATTTGCAGACGAACGTTTATCAAAGTTATTATTAGCAATAACAACTGTTTAATTATCTGATACTTCTGTCCTCCCATACATTGATTTTCTACACTAATTTTTGAACAAAGAAAATCTCGTTATATATTTACGTAATTTGGTGATTTTTAACATTTAAATTAGCAATTTTAATCCTTTTAAATCAAACAAAATTTATGAGTAAAAAAGACCTAAATGCATACGTTTAATAATAATAAATCGTGTTTATTGTTTCCGTGCGTAAATATTAAAGTGACACCCATTGATATAAGCCATATAAGTACAATGAAAACAGAAAAAACAATAACACGCCAATGGGGTATGAATCATCTCTTTCAATACACACTTGCAAAACAGTTAAAAAGTTGAGGGAATAGAGTGCTCCATTAAATCTATTTGCTATTTATTATAATATAAGCAAAGTTCTAACAGCAAATCCATTTCTTGCTCATTCATGTCCATTCTATTCTCTTCTTCTCTCCTTTTTTAGCTTCCGTTATTTAGGAAAACGTGAACAAAGTGTGCTGCATAAACAACATTTGAAAACAAAGCGCAGAAACTTTCGTGTTTTTCGCTAGAAAAAGAAGCGGTGATGTGGTTGTAGTAGTGTGATAAAAATTAGGAAGCAAAATAGCCACTCACTTAAAAACTACCTATTTTTTGCATTTTCTACAGCGATTTTACTCTTTCTTTGTTTGAGTGGCCAAGCAGGAGTCATCCTATTGCGGTATCGGATGACTCATTTGCGCCACAAAGTAACAAGTAGAACGTGAATGAGCGAGCTCATCATTATTATCAGAAACGATTTAAAGGTTTGGTTAAATACGTGTGGAAGTTTTTTGTGCAAGGTACTTCTTCTCGGTCGTAGTGGGTAACATACTACAACATTAGTACATTAATATGTGCCCTGCTAATAACTTCACCCTCAATATCATCGTCACCATCGGCTTACCTTTAAAATTTCAAAAAATGATTCAATCCATCTTCTTCTCATCATCGTTCGTTTATGCAAGAGAACTCATTATTATTATTATTTATACCGAATCACTTTTTTCACCTGCACACAGTTCCGTTTTGGCTAGACAATTGTTGTCATCGATTGCTTATTGTAGTGCATGCAGCACTCATAAATCATGACCTTTGTGTGCTAGTGCAGGATTTATTGTTACAAAAAGTTTTAATAATTTTGTACTGCAAATAACAAATGAGCCAAGTGTTTATACTACATGGTAAATTGGCAAAAGGACATTTCTTCACTACGAAAAGTCATTATTGTTGAAGAGATTACAAAATCCGACAGGTAAGAGAAAAAATTGATTTTCTCAAGCATAAAAAGATTAAATTTTTATATTTTTGCACGATAA
>JAHZNK010000278.1:0-13303 GCA_027744615.1 Lepidocyrtus cf. nigrosetosus NNG-2020 | reverse complement strand
TCTCATATGATGATTATACTATAAGGAAATTTGTGTAAGAAAAGGAAATCATTGTGACCAGATCACAGCAACGGGGATGGCAACCCCTGTTTAGCTTATTGTGCTTGGAGGTGTTTTTCTTCAGAAATTTTTTTACAAAGGTAAAAATGTGGATTTTTTGGTTGGACCAGTTTCAACTTTTCTTCCTCAAGGCCCCAATTGAATTTCAATTTCCTTTTTGTTTGAAAATCATGAAGATGGAATATATGTCGTTAATATAGTGTGCTTTATGAAGTTTGTTACGGGGTTGTAATGATATGATTTAGAGCCCGATAAACCCTTATTTGCTTGGCGCGGTTGAGAAAACTGATGATAATGGTGAAATGACGACTTTTGGGTGAATTATGGACTTGCTCACAATTGCAAAAGTCAAAAATGTTGTCTTCCTCCTCTCTTTTCATGAAACATGAGAAATTATGATGCTATAATATTACGATGCGTACAAATAAGAAAGAGTTCTCTGCTTGCACCACTAATCTATGCATCATTATCATAAAACAGACATGATCCGGTTCAGTTTGCAAAAAACGCAGCGTTCTTATTTACACGATGACGGTTTTTGAGCCTTGACATGACAATGGAAAAATAATGTGCGTAAGAATTATGTGCTTTCATCTCAATTTACGAGACTCGTAACTACAAAAAGAGAATAAGCTTAAGCGTTTTTACGTTGGTATATTCTTGTAAAAATGAAAATTTTAAAATAAAAGTGACCAGGATCAAACAAGGACTGGCCGAATATGCCTTCTATTTGATTTGCTTGTAAGTCATAATAAGCGGTGACCTTGTTGGGTCATGATGTCAATATGAAAAGTCGGCTTTGTCAGTTCAAAATTGCTGTTTAAGAATTGAAATGTTTTAAGGTTAAAAACTATTGCTCTTTTTAATGCTTGCTTTTGTATTGTTGAGTCTCATTATGGTTTATTACTATCATTATTATTGCTCCTTATATACCAATACCAATATTTTTATTAGGCACACCTGATATGACTCTGTTATGTTAATGACAATGATGAAAGTACAGATGAGCGCAGGTGGAAAACAGGACGGTGAGAACGCCTTCATAAGGAGTGAATTGCAAAGGAAAGTTGTGTTATTGCAAAATTTATTTATTGGGACGGTATTGGCCAATGAGAAAATCAAAGAGAAAAATGAAAGTGAAAATGGTAACGTGTTGTTATAATTCTCTTATGAAGTTATTTTTAACACGAGACGACAGTTTGAGATCGTTATGTTTGAAATGGCCTGCAATTTTGAATTTTAATCCGATAAGCATTAACATTCTTAAATTTCTTCATTATTACTCGTCCAATGCAGTGTATAATAATTTAATGTATAATAATTGGCTTTCTTAAATTTAAAAAAATCATATTTATAGAATGCGAAAATTTAAGAAAATTTGTAAAAATAGTTTCTCCTAAAACTTTCACCAAGTGGTATTAGAAATAGATAAAACTTTCCAGATTCATAAAATAGGATTCATCTGAACCTACAGTTAATTTCAATTTCAAATTCCAAACTTAATGTGATTTATTTTTATTTTTTCATTTCGTATACATAATTTTATTTGTCGAAAGCCTATATGTCGTAATATTCAGTTTGCTTATTAAAGTTCCGCTTTCTTTATAATCCTAACAAAACCTAAAGTATGTTGTGATTCAAACTTTTTCACAAAAACTAAAACCAAATTGTTTCTGCTTAAAAAGAAAATATTCTTGTATCTTGAAATAGCTTGATGCAAAATTTATTCTATTTTGGCTACGGATGGGATGAATATATTTTAAATAATATTAAGCAAAATACGAAAATAATCAACATTGTCAAAAGGGTGAAGGTGTAATAACTGTGTCAGAGGAATAAAAATTTTTATGCTATATCAAAAAGAATATGCCTAAAACTCCTGTTACATAGTTTCTTCTGAAATTCCAATTCAATTTAAATACCTATTTATCGTTAGTTAAAAAATCTAGAGCAGCGCTTTAAATCTAGAGAAAGAATTTTATTCGTAAGTCACTGTAACACGTTATCCGACCTCATATGCAAGGAAAATGTAGAATTGTAGCTATAAAATAAATTTGCATATTATGCACTTTACCCTTAATCGTTAAAATCCTCATTATCATTGTTATCATCCGGTTTTCTAGAAGCATAAACGCATAAATCAATAAATTTTCATCTATGACCACTTTTTAATGCCCGCAAATCGTCATTATCAATCAATAATACTCGGATAACCAACTAGAGCACATATTGTACTGTAACTGACAGGAAAATTTGATACATCATAGAAGCATCATTTTAAAAAATAATTTGCATTATTAAATGTTGACATTATTGGCAAATTTTATCTTTTAGCTGATCTATCATATTCATTAATCTATTAAAGATGCAAATCTTGCCTAAATTACAAATATTAAAACCGCGTATCTAGTTGAACCCGACCCTAGACTAATGTTATTATTTTGTTGCATTTCTGGTTCCACTGCTTCGTTTTTTAAAAAGTTTTTCATTCCTTCGTTGTTTTTCCTTCTCCTTGTTGTTGTTGTTGAAAATGCAAGACAAATAAACTAGTTAAAATTTACTCGTTTTGTTTTTGAAAGTAGGTATTTAAATAGGTGCAGTGGGTAGAATGTAACCTTCTTTCATTTTTTATTGCTTAAAAATTCCTTAGAGGACTTTAAATGGACGAAGGAGCTTTATTTGGAATTTCGGAGGGGATGTTGCGATGGTCAAGAATTAAGAAAACAAGTGTTCCTCGAAAAATCTCATGAATAAATATCCTGATGATGATGATGATGAATCGTTGTTTTTCTTTTTTCCTCCAATGAAGTTAAAGATGTGCAGGACCAGGGCAAGATATTTTGTTGCCAAGAAAAATGGATGTCATCTTTAAATTACCCTGAAATGTAGGCAGTCAAACTTGACATTGCAGTGTATAACCCTCATTCTCAAGTCAGTGAAATGATCAGCATCACTGGGAAAGATCAAGTGCATCGCAACGAGAAGATAAATGCTTGTTTGTTTATTTAGACGGCTATACAGGGAGAGCTCAATTTCAAGGTGTCACACAGGAGGAAAGGAATCTAGATTTTTGTGAAGATGGTCATCCTATTAATAATGATGGTGGTGAACAAACGATGAACAGTTTGCGATACAAAACTTGTATGACATTTTACTGGTGTTGGTGGCGCCGCATCGGTTTAACTTTAACATCCAAAGGGTGAAAATTAAGTGCGTAGTTGAATCAAATTGAAAGCCAAAGGGGCAAAATGTAAAGTGCGAAAATAATGAAATCAAAAAGAAAGAAATAACGAGTTTTCTAAATCTGGCACGCAAACCAAACTGCTTGTTGTTTATGCGACATAAAAGAGGTGTAAATAAGGTTCTGAAGAAAAGATTTTTAATCAGTCAAGTAGACTAATGTAATGTCCTCTCGTGCCTTCTTGACTAAAGTAAAAGTAGGTATAATGTATGGTAACAATAATAAAACTAATGTTATTTCTGATTTGTATTGAATGTTTTGATGATTTCAAATGGCATTATCAAATTATTTCATTCAAAAGCAAGCATTCTTGTCATGTTGCTAAATTTTCTTGTATTTTACTTCTTGTTCCTTTCACATTCATTTGCAAGGACTCAATTATCATTGTTTTGTGTCGTGTAAAAACAAATATTCTTGATTAAAGTACAACTCGTATAAATAAATACAAACGAGAAGAAAAGCAAATGAGCCAAATTTTCGTACTTGTTTAACTAATTTTTGTTCAATATCCTAAAGTTTTAATCGTGTTTACGAATTTAAAGAGAATCAGAATAAAAATTACAAACATTAAAAATGAAAAAATATACAAAAATACGGATATGTACAAAGATAAGTAAACTGCTGATATGAAACGATTTATCTTTCGAAAACACGTAAAATTCTAATTATGGACAATTCGTTATCATTAAAAGCTGTTTTTCAAAGCGGCATGCATCTCAGAAGTTATCTATTTTTCTTTCAGTTTGGACACCTCAGAAGCTTCTATCTTGCGCTTCACTGAGGTTATAAAAATTTATTGGCAATTCCAGCCTTACTTTCTTCAACACAAATATCACGTCTAACACGTAATCCTATTTGAATTTATAGCCTTTTAAATCATCTCACACGTTCGCAGTTTATTAAAAAAAATCATCAATAGAACGCACGCGTTTGGAAATAACCCAGCCTTTAACATGACTTGCTCTTCATGATTGAATTTGATTTCATCGGTAAAACATGAATTTGTTTATTTTATTAATTGAGAGGAGTTTGCCCGTTTGGGTCACACTTTGATGGAGCAGTGCTTACACGTGAATACTATACAAGACAGGAGAATTCAATTCCGGCTTTTTATTCGCTGCCTAATTACAACATACCAATTAACTTCCCTGCAAAGCCCTTGTCACAACGCAATCACCTAAAAATCACGATCTAACTTATCAGCTTCATACGCATGACTATGTGCATTTATAATTCAACGTGAATTTTGCAAAAGTTAAAAAATGGAACTAGTTATTTACTCATACGCTACCTGTGTTTGTCATTTTTCCGCTTTTATCTGTGCTAAATTTTCCTTTCTTTTCTCGGTGAGCCTACAAAGTCTGTGGTTGTGGCGTTCCTAAAACCGCATTTTAAATGTAAAACTACCTTGGCCAAACTCTCTATACACGACAAAAACTAGCAGATTTGCTTTTCAGCAATTTTCTTCTAAATATCTACTATTAAAAAACAGGAAATTAACACCTTTTCAAAAAAGGTCCTCAAAATCCTCACGTAAGTCCTTCTCTATGTCGTTTTTTTCTACCAAAAAGGGAACGGGCCAGTCTTTTTCCCATTATCAATTCAAAGCATAAAGTCAGTTAAGAGGTGCAACTGCTCTAAACTAGTATTTTCCGTTTGAAACGACTAGAAAACTATCTAATGAATTAGACACGCTTGTGTGTGCTAGATTAATGTTCAACATTACGGCAATAAAGAAGAAAAATGCCAGAAAAAGGTATAATTTTTCTTCATGTAACTTTTGTCAGCGACAAAATCATTCTAGTTGATGAAATAAGTTCTCCATCCGGCTAGACTTGTTACTAAATGCCCCATAATCAAAGTTGCCGTGAATTCATAAGCTTTGGCTTGATGCAATTTCTTCAATCTGCTTTGAATACTCAATTGTTGAGATTTATAACTAGTTATCTAGTGAATGATAATTATCTGTATTAATTATTTACAGGAGTCATTTTAGATTTTTTGACTGGTTTTCCCGTTGATTTTACCCTTTATATGGCGCTTGCAAAATTAAGTAACTAGAGAAGAAGGGCCACCGTTAAGTACAGACTTTACACAACAACTTCTATTTTTATATTTCCCCATAAACCCTGCACATTATTTGCAATTTGTGCAATTTAATAACCTGAAAAAATGAGATTTTGATTAAAAAATGAATGGATATAGTAGAAACTAAGGAAGAATTATCATATAAACATGGCAATGAAATTCACCAGTAAATAGCCTCGAGAAACGCAATTACAGTATATTGGTTAATATCCCATTGTTATTAGGAGGAGGTTTGAGAAGCTCATTTGGGATAAGATAAAGTGCAGACTCTCGGAGGAACCAAAACCAAAAAGCTGAGTAAATACTAATAAAGAGTATGAAACCAGTTTCAATCATGTTTTAATATACAATCAAGCATTCGCAAACAAAACTGTCCATCACCATTATTATTATCTGTATTTATGAGAAAGACAAGAATGAAAAATTTTGTGATGCTGTNAAGAATGAAAAATTTTGTGATGCTGTTGTTATTGCACAGTCGGACTTTTTTTGTGTTGATACATTACTACTTTACTTTGCCAACTATGTCAGTAGTTTTTAGATGATTTTTATGCAGTTTAGTGTAGATGATCGTTATTATTATTGCTTACTAGAAAGAATTGAAAGAAGCACTTAACAAATCAGTAGCAGAAAATAGCGTCGGTTAACATATCTAACTGGTCCATTCATAATTTCACTATTATACTAATAGTTTGATATCCACTCAACTATCAGCCCCCATCAGCAGACGGACTAATAAAATGGTGAAATGAAAGAGAAATATAAAGATTTTTCTTGATCCTTCTCATCAACAAAATTAATGGTTGAGAAGCAATTTTTGATTGAGGACAGAAGAGCAAAGCATGAAATCTTATTTATGGGTGCAGCTCTTGTTTGAGAAAGCCACCAAAATAATTATATTAAGTAGAAGTGACTACTTGGTCAACTCTCTTCATTTTCTTTTTGATCTACTGAAATGATACTTAATTGGTAAAAGTCGATTGTTTAGATTATACCTTATATGTATATAGGATTAGGATAGGATTATTTGATGATTTTTTTTATTTTTCTTGATTTTAAATTTACTTTTGTGATTGATTATAAAATTTGAATTAATGCTCACTGAATAAATTAATTTTCTCTTTGTGAATTCAACATTTTACAACCAATTTAGAAACAGAAAACGAAATGATTGAATTATTGAATAGAAAATCAAATGCGAAGATGATGCGAACTATATTTTTACAAAGAGCAATTTTTGGTCAAGTCTTCCTTCCTGTTTCACACAATGATAACTTGTAACAAGAGGAGGAAAGTTGAGTATTCTGATTGAAATAAATTCTATTCTATTGGAGAAAAGCTTGTTTTCTATGAACGAAAGAGAAACAGGACAAGGTTTAAAAAATGAGAGGAATTTTATGCAAGTGAAAACGTTAAATTGCGGCCACTAGCACAATCGCACGTCATCCTTTCCACAGAATAACTGGTCGCAAAAGTGAACATTTTTTGAATGATGAGATGAACAAAAATCAGCTTTTATTAGTAGAAACGACCAAGGTGATTATGATGATGCGATGGTAAATCTTGATCCCTACCACTTTCTTACTACTTCATTTCATACTTTCTGTCTGTGTTCTTTAGGTAGCTAACCTTAGTTGGTCGGTGGATAGTGTCAAGTTAAAAGTCAAGTGGCTTCTTTGAAGTTGCTCTGCTCATGAGTCATATCAAGAGTAAGGTTTTGCAAATTATTTTCTCTTCATTTTTTCAATGCCTGAACGTATCATAAGACTATAACTTATATGATATTCCGTGTATATCCAAAGAAGGATAAGAATGGAGCTAACTTTTAACAAGAATTCAAAATATGACCAATTTAATTTTAAAATATGTAAATTTTATGAAGAGCACTTAAACAGGAATGAAAAGGGTGAGCACTTTTTTGTAAGATATGAAGTGTGTAATAAATCGAAAGAATGAATGGATGAATGCTTTTGTTTTTGTGATTTGGTATAGTTGGATATGTAATCAGATCATCCTCATCATCGAGATCGTCATCATCTTGGCTATCTTGTCAGTTGAGTTGGTGGCCCAGTAAGTCTCTATAGGCAATGTTATTAACGGGGAAAGCAAAGGAAAATGCAGAAACAAAATGAAACTATAAAATCAAGTAAAAAAGTACACCTCAGCAGTCAATTATCTTTTTAAAAAATAAAATAGAGTAAGATTTGTTGTTTTTCTGGCTTTGCTTTGTTGGTGGTTTTAAAAGAAGAGGGAGAGGTTGAGTTAAATTGCAATAATAATAAAAACGGTTCCGGCTTACTTAGCAAGCTCACATGCACTCATAACAAGATGGCCTAGCATTTTTGTAACGTTTTAGTATAGCGTGAGCGTAAATCACTCGATGGACTTTCGATTTGTCCTACTTTTATGTTGGTTTTAAGTCAATAATGAATTGTATGACAAAACGAGTAACTGCAATTAAAACACATTTATACATAGAAAATTATTGTTGTAGCAAATTCATTAACAAATAATATTGATTGACATTGATATGCGAAACCATGATTGCAGTTAATTTACCTTTAGTTTATTGTTTTTTGGACTGGGTGATCTATTTTAGCATGCATTGAAAAACATGTTTTGAAACTGCATCATAAAAATGAGCATGAGTTAGGTGAGCCAAATTATGATTTATAAGAGCTCAGTTATTCAAAACAAAAGGACTAAACTATTTTAATTGTTATTTATTTTTATTAATTCTTCTAAAAGGCTATAATGTTGAGACTGACTACAAACATAGAATACTGTTAGTAATGATTTTTAAGTTGGACAATTTCAGTTTTAAATTATGATTAACTAAATATTTTTGGTTAATATAAATGAAATCATATACTTACAACCATTTTCACAATTTTGTCATGTACATACATACCAATAGTCATATTTCATAGTAATGGACCGGATATTGTTTGGCTTAATTCTATCTTTCATTTCCTTTTTTTGTAAAACAACGTAAGTAATCCTGAAGAAACAAGTTGTACATTAAATATACTTGTAAAAATTTTCAAAGGACAAACTGCTCAGATTTTTTCAGCGGCATAATATTTTATTAGATGAATTTTACTTCATTTTTAATTTTTTCAAGTTACAACCATTTGAGTGACAAGTGTCAGTGCGTTTTTATCTAGCACGTATTAGATATACGTTTTTAGATTAAAAATGCGACACCTTTTCCATCCTTAAATGTATAATTAGCACAACTTGCCAAGTTCAACAGTAATAGTAATAACAATATAGTTACACAACCTAATACATTGCAAACTTGTAAAGCATGTTTTAATTCTAGAGTGTATCTATTTTTTATTTAAAAACGATCTTAAAAATGAAAACTAACTCAAATTTTAAATTCTTCAATGTAATTACTTTACTTGAGGACGAATATAGTAACGAATAAAGTTATTACAGCTGCTCTTACACACGAACATATTTATATTATGCAGAATTATGTAATACATACATAGCTGACTATTTTCATTAATGTATAGCACACTTTTTTATGACAAATAGATCTCTATTCCTTACCACTTCGTAGTATTTATAAATAGTTTTCTCTTTCTCAAAAATATTATCTTGCAGTGAAATATAAGGCGATGATAGCAATCGTGAATAAATCGACAACCATTTTTTACTTTTACCATTTTATACTCATTATACAATACAAATGAAACTTTGCAAATTTCAGACTTGTCATTTCTGTTTCCTTTATCTTTTATCAGATCCGTTTTAATTTCAATATGATGTAATAATACATCTATAGCCACCTTCAATTTTTGTAAGCTACACAATAATATTCTATTCATGCGGAAAAACGCAAGCAGAGATTCACTTTGAATTAATTCTAATAGTAGCCTGTAGAAGACAAACCGAATCCTATGTAGCACTAAAATGTTAGTTAAAAATTAGAATGTAAACTTAACAATGTTGGAGGGATAACAAAGATTTGATTTTTTACTCTTCCCTTTTAAACAACAAAGGAAGAATTTTACTTCATCATAAAGTGTTGGTGGTTTTTGTGCTTGCTGACAAAATGAGTGAGAATTTAATATTTTAACTTGATAATTTTTTGATTGATTTAATTTTCGCATTTGTGCATATTGTTGTTTAAAACTTTTTTATATTTCTTATGCTGTAGATTTTTAGAAGTATGTTTATTGCTTAATGGCAGATTGAGGTGGACCCGTAAGGGCTGGTTGTGGAAGGGGAGCCTCTACAGTGAGAACCTAGATCGCAATAAAAAATGCCAGATTAATATCTTGATTTTAGAGATAAAGTAATACTGCATGTTTAAATGAGCTAAAATCATAGCTGTGCACTATGAAGTAATAAATAGAATAAATGTAAGTTTCAATAAAGTGCTATTATTATTTGACGATATTTGTTTATAGGTTATGTACCAAAAGTTTGTTGTCGACAGTCTTGAGGACAATTTCCTCTGGAGCATACTGACTGACATCAAATCGGAGCTTGAGACTCTTGCCATCCCCATCATCCTGAATCAAAGGTGAGTTCAGTCCTTCGAATCCAGATGTACCGGTATTGGACTGACTAGTTTGTGTTTGGCTATACAAAAACATTTTAAATTAAAGAACCTTTAATCGTACAGATAATTGCGATATCATGCTAATAGATAATTTCATAAACAGTGATTTATAGCTCAGACAGACGTTCACACATACTACTGCGTACGTATAACATGCTTTTGAAATGGACAATGTTCATTCTGCATTACTACGTTTTATAATTGTTTCAGTAATTAATTGTATCCGTGAAGTATTTGACATCAGAATCATGTCAATTGTTCGGATATGTTGGCTAAAAATATGTTAATTGCTTGTTCTGAAGTTATTTTTTGCTATAATAAAATAATTTAAGAAGCTACTAGTGACTAGTATTATTAACTAATTATGTTAAAATGTTTTTAAATACAATGAATCAATTAATTTATCAAAGATCTAATTGTGGAAGCAGTTAAAAATAAGTTCAATTCTTCGACCAAATAAATGCCGCCTCTTACGTACGGATAAAATAATTAATTTTAATGATAAAGTTTAGGCTTTGATTTTTGTAAGTGAAAAATTTAAGTGGGATTTGTTGCTGGTTGCAGATTTATATAAGAAATGAGATTTTAATCATAAATTAATATTAAAATTATTTAAATAGAAAGCATTAATATTTTATGAGAATATGTAGAACCTGAGGAGAGAGTTTTGATGTTGCTGCCTAAGCAAGCCACTTGCACTGTGAGAATCACTGAGGAAGTCGGAGGACATCGTGTCGAATAGGCTACAATGATTGGAACCGTAATCATCATCATCATGATACACCACATCATTGCCCGACAGAGACAGAGATAGACAGGTCATCATCATTAATATTACTAGTGTCGCACCTGATTAATCAAGCGATTACCTATATTTTCCCCATTATGTGCTCAGCAGCAATTTAATCAAACGGCTTTTATTTCATCGAAACAGCGAACTCTTTCGCTTTCTTTATCTCAATAAAAAATTTCCTTTTTGTAGGAATATCAAACGAAAACTCACTTTAATTATTAAAGAACATTTTAAAATATCGTAAGTTTTGGATTATATTAGATTTGAATTATAAGCTACATGTTGATTAAAAATTAATGGTATAAATTATTATTTTCATTCAAAATCCACTGATTAAAAAGCCGAGAGCTTTATCTAATGGGACCAAAAGTTAAACTTTGGGTTTTATCACACGCGTTTTCAGCTTGCGTTATTCGTTATTGAATTAAAAATTAGTTTATTAATTAATATTAAATTATGTAAAAGTTGCAGCATACCTGGAACTAGTCTTAAAAAACTGATCTTGTCTCTGCAAAAGTTGAGTCCGGAAGTTATTCATTTCATCTTCCATGCGTCTCATTTCGGCATCGAATCTATGTAATTAAGAACAATATTATGTTAACGATTTGCTTTGATAATTTTCAAGAATTCAAAATAAAGAGTGAATCACACAATTTCTTCTTACCTCTCTCTAATAGATGAGAATTCGGTGTCGAGGATGGAAGTGTCATTAAGTTTTACAGGAATTCGCTTATCCATCTTGACTGAATTTAATTGTCAAACTTGTCTGTAAATTGAAACCAAATAACAAAAAGTTATTATTAAACTGGACAATACAAATAAAATTTTGATATTAAACGCAAAATTGTGCCGCCTACTTCCTACAAAATGTTTTTTGCTATCAATATTTCGACTTCACCAATATACGTATGTGCATTGAATTACGTAATAATATTGGGATTTACAGAAAACTTTAATATTGAGGATTATTTTGTCTCCAAGTTTTCTTATATTTTCTTCTCACTTACTTGATGATACGCCTCGCCCGATCTACTACTTTTCGTTCCAAGAAGAAACTCTGAAGCAAGTTTGGAAAGTGAACCTCTAAAAATAGCGTGGTTATGGCCAAGTAATATCCCTATACACCCTGTTCTCAACAGACTATCCACTCACTCAGTTTTCACATAAAATGAATTTCGAAAAAAAGGTGGAGGAGGAAATGGGAGATCATCATCACCATCGTCATCGCGTCATCGTCGTTTGAAATTTACATGTACATACAGCCCATTTTCTAATACTTTTGAAAGGGACAACTAATCTGTGTCGAATTTTACCAAAAAGGAAGGGAAAGGAAAGTACACGCGCTCAAACTGGCTGTACTGTACTCTATACTATTTTACTGATTACTATAGATTTGCATTGGACATGACATCGTCATCAGATATTTTATATTTTTTCATGACATAGTGGCTTATCTACTATTTTTTATCTTAAGCAACCCTAAATAATAACCGCCTTGTTGTTTGCCATCAACAACGTAGACGTTATAAAGCCCAAAACACCTTTTTTGAAATTTACGAATAACACAGCTACGTACATATATCATATCAAAATGTACAATGTATGCATAAAAACATATAGAAACTCAATTCTCCGAAATTTATAATTTGAAATGAATAAATAATGTGAATTTGCCATCCTTGCTTATATTCATCTATTGAATTTAATCCTTCACACGGTATTTCCAAGCTCTATCAGCTCCTTCAGTTAAAACTTCTAGTATTTTCTGATTACGTCATTGTTTTTCTTGTAAAAGAAATCTCGACATGGTTCTGTTAATCCAATATTAACGTCTGTGATAAACGTTTACTCTTTGGATCTTTACCCCTTGCAAGCATACAAGCGTAATACATAATATTACATTCTAATTTGCTATATAACGTGTTCAATATGCTATGTTACATGATGATGATGGTGGCGATAATTTGAATGGGAAATTAGTCGTGGAGGATAAATGATTAGGTTCCTTCCTTCGTTCAAGTTCACGGGAACGGAGAATCAAATTCAAAGTCACTGAAACTAATTCGCAAATTTTTTCATAGTCATTCTACAAATGTTTAGATTACATAAGTAACGGACGGTTTCTTGCCTACCACCATTCTTAATTTAATTTAACAAGACTCCTGTCATCTTTTAGTTGGCATGTTCAAATTTAAATATCAAACAAAACATTGTTTTAGCAAGGTCTAGCCTGAAGGTAAGGATCATCATGCTACGTTTTTAGAATGTCCAAACTCATAAATAAATATTTTGCAATCAGCTATTCCCAATATTTAATTTGCAGGTGTTGGGCGTCAAGTGTTCAAGTGCGTTTATGAAGAAGCTATAAAATTTAAAATATGTGCCATCATGTCTTATTCTTTCAGCAACCCACTACAACCTTACTACCCACTGATTTGAGACGAGTAATAAAAATTACGCAATATTTGATGACGCTGAAATTAAAATACACAAGGTAGGAATGAAAATTGAAAATCTTGTTGGTAGGGAGTACACTTCAAAT
>JAHZNK010000277.1:0-12530 GCA_027744615.1 Lepidocyrtus cf. nigrosetosus NNG-2020 | reverse complement strand
AGCTCAGCACAAAATTTTTGTAAGGGATAAAGAAAAGTATGACAAGAGAAAACTCTAAAGGAATAAAAAACGCTGATGATTTCTTGATTTTCTTGGCATTCTTTTCAGACAACACAAGCCTAAAATGTGATCTACTTTTGATGCTCAATGAAGAAGTAAAAAGAAAATGGAAAAGTAAAAGTAAAATATCAACATTTTAACACTTTCTTATATATTTCGGTCGGTAAGTAGAAAAAAGGATCAACTTAAAAATTCTTGGGAGACTTTATGTATTCACAAAAGTTTCATAATAATATCAAATCAAGTACTTTAAAATAAGTCATGCGGTTGGTTGGTCGGATTTTCAAAACTCCCTTGTCTCATTCACCACCACAACCAGTCAATGCTACATATGTCTAATGATAAACTGACAGAGTTTTAGTTTTGTGAGAGAATATTAGAGAAAATATTTGCATTGTGTAACATCCTTTTTGAAAATAATGCTCAACTAGTGGAAAACCTAGAACAAACGACAAAAAATACTACTCTTCTTCTTCTTGGAAAGAACAGTATTATGCAAGGAAAATCTGATTTCTAGACTGAAACTCCCCTACTCATTCCTACTATTTTTCCCTCTGAGGAGGAATTTTTCCAGAATTAGTGCAGTAGAATCTAATTTTAAATGCATGTATTCCATTCCTTGACGTTCAGTAGAAGAACTACTAAACCTACTTACACAGCTTATGTGTCCGGAATAAGCTTTTCTTGTTAAACAAGATACCAATTCGTTGCCACTTTTCTCTGGAATTTCAAAAGTTTCTTCAGATCCTGGATTTTCCTTTTACAAAATCTGAATAAATATTCCTGTCCTGGTATTACCGACGCCGCTGCCACAGAGTGCAAACTTTTCTTCTCCATTTTGTCCAATCATTTCATTTTAACCATATAAAATGAGCATTGTTATTGCCATTCATTCATTATAATGACAAACAATACATTCAATTCTTCGTATTTCTACTACTTCTACAAGACATTAAGTCTTTCCAAGATAAATTTCTTTAGCAAAATTCTATTGAATTGATTTCCCTATTATTGATTTATAATATTGCCATATATTAAGAGAAATTGAAGGAAGATGAAAATATCTAGAGCGTCGGATAAAGTTAAATGCCATAAACGCGACTTACTTCCGTTATCTTCTACTAGATCGTTACTTCAAAGTCTAAATGAAATAAAGGAAGATTCTAGAACATAAAACCTCCCTTTCCAAAATACATAAACGATCCTTTAGCACTACAAACGCACATTATTTAAAACATTATCCAAACACTGAGAAAACAACAATGGATTGAATGGACGGATGAAGAACGAGTGCGAGGGCCACTTTTTTAAGCTACGGAGGAAAAGAGTAAAAGACTTGGGATATATATTACCGATGCAAGCTAAAAGGAGGAAGGGAAGTCGGTAGTTGATGGGAAAAGGAAGGAGAACGTGCCATTATATATAGGTCATAAAATACAATGAAAACTATAAAATAGTATACAGGTCAAAATATATCTCATTCTTTTGATGGGATGAATAAAGTTTTTGGCATGAATGGCAGCGTGGGATTTCGTGGTTTTCTTTCCTTGCCTCGTCTGCTTGGCAAATTCCTTTTCCCTCTAGTCACCACAGCCAATTCCTTCCACTTGCGACTGTTACTTTCTCTTCTGTAAAACTTGGGTGATCGGAATTTCGAAGGATGCGCTAAAACTCACCCATTGAGAGGAAATGCAATCTGACATGGTTAGTGTATGTATACCAAATGTTTTAACGTTTTTGTCTAGGAGGATTACAGCAAAAAGTCTTGCAACTATAGGGCTTTGTTTGCCACTGCTTTGAAAGTTCAGCGTTATTTTGAACCCAGCTCATACATTATTATGGGAAGAATAAGTTTTAAAAGTTTAGGAGAAATTAGTGCTAAAATATTAGAAGATAACAGAGGCAAAAGGTCTATAAGGTACTAAAGAGACTAAAATAAAGTTTATGAAAGGGGACAATGAAACTGAAACTAGACACTTTTGTACACTTATGTGTATTAAATGAGGTAAACTAATTCACATCATCAACCTCATCTCATCGTCATCATGATCTTGTGTCCTTCCATAAAATTTTTTAATAAGACTACTATAAGGAGTGAAGAGAAGTACCTATATAACGAGAAGTAATAGAATGTGCTTTTAGATGTGGACAGAGAATCAAGAACAACCTTTAATTTTTAGAATGAATAAATGAGCAGGAGTGAAAGGGCTAAAAGTTTTATGAGTACTTTTTGTATTCACATTCCCATTCTCATAGTAATCTCTTTTGCCACCACCACAGCGCTTTCGACATAAACTTTCCGCCTGCTTGCTTCCTATTTAAAATAAAACAGTCAACTTTTGTATTAACTATTACTATTACAGTGGGAAATGCTAGAGTCCAAACATACACACAATGTAATTGACTAAAGCAACCAACCAATCTCGTTTTTTATTATGGCCATATCTCCTCTCGTCTGGCCCCTCTCTACATTTTCGCAAATTGGCATTTATCTCCTTTGAATTTTCTTGAGTGGGGCACTCCAAAAATGGTGCAATATGCCTAACTAAACAATGCTTGGTCTGCTGATTCTCTTCCCCATGTATTGCAATTTATGCTAGAGATGTATTCTCAGCGGCATTCTCTTACTTTGTACTTATAATAGGAGTTGAGAGGAAAGCACTAAAGATTATGATTATGCACTTACTCACAAGGATCCCAAATAACCTAGAGAAAGAGTCTGCTGAAAGAAGTGGAGGAGAAGGAAATTCTAACAACTTGAGTGTACTTTTTAACATAGCTAATCTGCAGAGCCTAAGAAAGAATTAAGGAAAGCAGGAGTATTTTGCTGGAATTTCATCTTTCCTAGAATGAACTCCATCGAATCCAGCTGAGATCTTTGTCTACTCCTCTGCTCCAGATCCTGTTTTTCTCATACCCTTACCATGCTCCTTTCTTTCTCTCCTCTATAAATTGTACATGATAGTATGACACAGAAAGCCAAAGAGTTCAACTGGCTTATGGCTGCTTTTATTTTCCCCTTTATTAGTATTAGCCGATATGAGAATGGCTTTTATACATTTTAAGGCAAACTTGCCCTTACTTTTTTGACAAAAATTGCCTTAAAAGGGAAATATATTATTGTGAAAAAACATGAAAGAAATAAGAGTTGAAAGGAGGAGTGGGAAGCGGAAGGAAGTGAGAACTATGTATGCATGCAGAGAGGCGATTTTCTTTTTTCTAAAGAATGGTTACGAAAATGGACTCCGTCGGACTCTAAGAATATAAAAAGCCGGCGGTAAAGAAACATGGCTCCCCATTTCTCTGTAGGACACTAAATGGCTAAAAGTCAAAATAGCGGATTCTTATACACAACGGCACAAAAAGGTGTTTTGAAAGAACGACATGTAGTCAGACGCGAGGTGAAATCTCTGGATGAACTGTGAGAGAAGCGAAATAAAAAACGAAAATAAAAGAATGAGAGTAAAATGTAAAGAAAAGAAGGGAAACATTGAAAAAGATTTGTACGGCAACTTTTTCGCTTACTCTGGCAATTATTACAGTAATCTTTCGTACTTTTATCAGTAGCGTAAAAAACTTAAAAGGATGAAAAGTGAATTTTTTACATTTATTACGCTCACAATGCCATACGTAAACCAGAGAATCAGAATTCATACTTCACTATTTCTACATTAGATTAATGTGAGGTAATAATAATGAGTCAGTGTGGATAGCATCAGAAAATACAATGTAAACTAGGAAAGTAGTTTGTTGGATTTAGATTATGGTTGGCTATCAATATCTGCTAGATATTGATAGGGTTACTAACTTTGTAGCTTTTTCTTGTAAAGG
Source organism: Lepidocyrtus cf. nigrosetosus NNG-2020 (assembly GCA_027744615.1). Taxonomy (NCBI): domain Eukaryota; kingdom Metazoa; phylum Arthropoda; class Collembola; order Entomobryomorpha; family Entomobryidae; genus Lepidocyrtus; species Lepidocyrtus cf. nigrosetosus NNG-2020. Next base: position 8,639 of record JAHZNK010000277.1, on the reverse strand, counting down.
TTTTATTCTAATGTCGATAATGGAGTTCTTGAAATGTTTATGTTGCATTAAAAAGTCCTTACTTTAAGTAGGAATGAATATATCGCTTATCTGACATTTGACTTGGTATGATGATGGCCTAAAAGAGGTACTGTCTTGAAACGCGTCTGTCTTGAAACTGGAAATGGGCCACCGGGTGGCTGCCGGATATAATCGCCGCTTCACTCTGTTTCTTTTGATAAATGGGATCGTTCCCTAGCGTCTATTATACTCTTTGCTTTCATCATTTTGTTTGGGAATGAACAAGAAACACGGAGGAGAAAACTCTTATCTTTTTTACAAACATAATCTGTCTATTACGTAGTATATAGTGTACTTGTTATATACATGTATAAAAGTCTATTCAAAGCAAATCCAATTTTCAAGGAATTTGTTTGTTGTTGTTTGAATAAGGAAATTAAACTTACCAATCATGTCCACAAGAGGCAAAAGAAGTAGGAACACACAGGCTCCATTTAATAACATCCTAGCGACTAACATTGTTTAATACAAGTTTTGATTCACGATAGCAGCTGCATACTTGGCAATATTTCTTTCACCGAAATGTTTACCTGAAATTATAAAAGGAAAGTAATAATTAGTTTAAAATACCGGATAAAATGACATAATTTGTTTTATTGCAGAATGTTGGATGACAAAACCGGAATTTGAGTTTAAATTTACACAGGATGCTCTTGTTTTTATAGTTCTACACGTATTCAATACTTTTGGGAGTGTCATAATAGTCTTTACACTTTAATGCTTTCCTTCAGGAAACTTACTGCCGTAACAAAGAACCCACCACATCAGCAACAACTGAAAAAAGTAATCCCAACAGGGAAAATGAAGTTAGGGAAATAAAAAGAAGGTAAAGGGGTAGTTTCCTCCTAACGACTAGCATTTTATGAGATATAACCTGAACATAGTAAAAAAACCAGACAGCTAATAGGAAAAGAAATAGAAATAAGAGCACTTTTTATTTCTTCTTTTCATGATCTACCCTTTTTCTACTTTCTTTTCGTATTTTTCAGTTGCATATGCATGAGAACAGAAAGACAAAATGGATAGTTGCATAGTATGTATGATCCTGGATTATAGTGAATGGAAAAATCCAGTTGCAGGTTGTTAAAATGGTGGTCTTTTGGTGGTATTCTGAGTGGTGGTAGCGGTATCCGTAGAACATAATTTCATTTTCAGATATTTCTCCCTAAACTAAACTATTCAACTCTATTTTGAGTATGATTCCATGTTTATGACAGAAAAAATTCTTTTCCTGTCCTTCAAGCGCAGAATGGAAATTTTTTGAAGGCACTATAGTTTCTTAACACTACACGTTTTGTCGCACAATTTTTACTTAAATGTAAGCTGACCGGGGTCGGACTTCTTTCTTAAACTTATTTAATGGAAGAACCAAGGAGTTTTTATTTGAATAGTTTACAAAGAAGGAATCCTGTTTTTAGATTTACGATGTATGCCTCCTTTAGAAACGAAGCAAATAAGATCCTTTAGAATTATGGCAAATATTGAATTTGTTCAGGCAAAAGTTATGCAAAATATGTCCTTCATGTAAACCCAACATTGTTTGCGCTAAAAGAAAAACATTTTATTATAAGCATTAGCATACTTATACGTGACTATAATTAAATATTTTGTTCAAAGGATGAATTTTGTCTTACCCTTTCGTTTACTCTCGTGGGATACTTTCAAAGACTTCTTAAAAGAATAGAGTAGTTTACGAAAATAGTGTACACATTTATTGAAAAACTAACCCTAAGTAGTCTTTCCAAACTGACATTAAACATTTAAACTTACCTCATAAGCCATTTCATACACTTGAAGCTTCTCTCCCCTTGCTTTATTTTTTCTGGCAACTTTATATACGAGCTCGTAGTTAAAAAATTGTCAAAGAAGATACAAAGAATGCACAAAATTTAGTAAAACTTTAAAGAATTAGAGACAATAAGTAACCTCTTGACTTTGTTTACAACATACCACTACATAAGGTAAGTAGAATCTAATTGAGGTGCGCATAAATTTGACCTCACAAAAATCAAAAAATTGGAGACTTTCTCCGCTCTGACAAATTTAAAATTATTTGAGGGCTGATTAGGATATTTGATGCAAATAGCACTGCAGTGCAGTACACAAACTGTAAAGAAAGTAAAAAAAAACACACTCAGCAAGAGTAGCGCAATTTTGCTGTTTCTCAATCATGTATGCTGTCAAGAAATTTTTATTATTTAAGTAACGACTGAAATATGTGTTTACCTATATAAAAATAAAGTATTATTTGGTGGTGTATTTCCCTTCAAGGTGATCAAGAAAAAAGGTGATGATGAAAGTGTATTATGCGATGTAAATGTAAGCAAAATATAGAAAAGTGAATTTTCTTCGTTTTCCCTTAAAGGCAATCTTCTATTTCACTTTTTCATTTTTCTTGTGCAAATAAATATAAGAAATGAGTTTATATTTTAAAGCTAAAGTAGTTCATATAGGGGTATATTATGAGAAAAAATAAAAAGATTTTAAGGTAAAGTTGGCGTAAAGAAAAGATACAAAAAGAAATATTTTTTTTCTTTTCCCTCACTTCAATAATACTAAACATTTTTCTTGGCTGCAACTAGATAATAAAACCTTTAATACAGACAAAGGGAAAACTAGAAGATAACTTTATTCTTATCATGAAAGTAGGTAAAATTATTCTTGTTATTCGGGTATGTGGGTTCAGGTTGTAATTTTGCAGTGTTCTCATTTTACTCACGCATCCTGTATATTCCTTTCCTTTTTTGCTCATATATGTACTTCACATTATAAAAACACTGACTGCGAATTTTATGATGATTGTTGTTGTGAAAATTTTGATAGTATTATTGTTCAGTCTGTCGGCAAAAGATACCTCCTTGTCTCTCTACCACCGGTTGTGCATTATATTTGTGAACTTTCCTTTCTCTAGTCTGCAGTTACTACATCTTCACATTTTGCTCTCATTGTAGGATTATTATTAGAGGATTCTGACAGTGCATAAGGATCGTTTATTGTGTCCTCATTCAATTGATTTATATTCATTTTCCGTTTCCCCCTTTTTCATACACAAAAATAACTACAAATATTCAACTCAATACATTGAGAGACAAGAGGCAAATAAAGATGAACTGAATGAGATGGAAAGTGAATCGAGTCAGGTCGTTATGTTTTTGTTATCTCCTTTCCTGAACAATAATCGTACATGCCATGACGGAGAGAATGGTTTTGGTGAAGAAGATATGATGATGTAAAGAAAAACAGTTTGCGTGTAACTTTGTCATATCTATTTCATGACTTGTGTATCTTAATGCACTTCATTTGAGTATTGAAATGAAATAGTTTTTTGTTGGCAGATTCCACTAAAATATGCTCTGTCATGAATGAACGGAATCCTTTTGATTGTTAGCGAGGAAAGTTTGAAAGTGTTGTAAAAAGCGGTGCAAATGTAATTTTGCATTATCTGTTCTTGTTCCACATTACGCATTCTTCAAGGCAATATTTCGGGGGATAGAGGAAGAGCCACACCATTACATCAACCACCACGACCACCATAAAAATTATTGTTATGATTATAAGAATCAGTATTGCTTTATAGAAGCTCCAAAGTATGACAGAAAAAGCTTTTGGAATTGTAAAGTTATTCTACTATGTAGAATATTGGCAAAAAGGAGGAGTGGCACGTCATTACGCATTCTTCGAGGCAATATTTCGGGGGATAGAGGAAGAGCCACACCATTACATCAACCACCACGACCACCATAAAAATTATTGTTATGATTATGAGAATCAGTATTGCTTTGTAGAAGCTCCAAAGTATGACAGAAAAAGCTTTTGGAATTGTAAAGTTATTCTACCATGTAGAATATTGGTAAAAAGGAGGAGTGGCACGCGGGACAGTAGGTCAAATTTCCCTATAAAGAATGTTTGCATCGAAGAAAGAAAGTTTTGAAGAAGATGAGCATTAATAGGAGTGGAAATGAAAGTTATAAAACGTGTAGAGATCGAGACTAAACGCGGGATAATAATAATCTTTGTTCGCATAGTATTCAGAACTATAACCCAACCCATTGCAGAACAATTATAATTTTATTAGATTAAAGCATATTGCGTCAAAGGAATTTATCATCAGAATGGGAAAAGGATCCTTAAAGAAATTACGAAGAAAGCCGATTATGCAAATTATATAATATTATGCTCTGCTTAGGGTAATGAACGAAGGATGTAATTGACTTGAAACGCTTGAGTAAAAGTTACAAAAATGAAATGTATGTAAAGTCTTTAGCAGTCGTTGGAGTATTGGTATGTTTCCGGCAAAAGAAAGTTATCATGCAATGTGATCTAGTTCTTTACATTTCTTAATTGTGAAATTGCGCATTTTAATTAATTAATAGAACATGTGGCTCCAAGATGTTTACAAGAGACTCTTTAAACTCTTTCGTGCTGACAAATCTACAAATTGTGATAGAGGAACCCTTTTAATTGTTGCTAATTAAGCGAGGTTCCATTTCTGATTATGTCATAATAACACAGTAGGTGCCCTAAAATCCAGTTGCGAATTTTACTTCATTTGTCTTTGTAGATTATCTTATTCATTAAGCAACATAAAAGTAGAATTAATGAGTTTAGAAAAGCAAATATAAATTGAAATTGTTTTGTGTAGTCTAGCACAATTCCGTAGTTCATTTTGTTACAACAAAGACAAATGAATCATCCGCACAAAAGTTACATAACGCACGGATGCTTCTTTTACTTTCCACTTAAAATTTGGAATTTCTCACTCTCTTTCTGACGTTACATAGCAAGAAAAAGAGGAAAGAAAGTTACAAGCAAAATCCATGTCGTACGCAATTCGGTCAACTTTAAAGAGCATACATTAACTTGGTTTACGCACTATTTTCCTGATGATGCTAGCGTTTCTAAAGTAAGACTTCAAAAAGAGCTTTTTGTGCCAGTATATAGTCAAAAACAATCATCAAAATTCTTTTTCATTGTCAGATTAAATTTCGCAAAAGGATCACATTCCCATATACAAACGTATACATTCAACTGTTCGAAAAAAACTTTGCTCGTACAATTTCTATAAAAAAGTGAAAATGTTTACTGAAAACTCAATATTGCTCCATGCCTTACCATTTTTTGAATTACACAAACTTCCAAATATGGTCTTAGTCATTTTAAATCAATGTTTTGAACTTTTGAACCATTTCATACTTTCTCTTGTTGTACCTTTGGAAATTTCCACGTAAAAGCTTTATTTTTCTAAAAATTTGTTTCATTTTTCTGCTAATCTAATCAATCGCATTCAATGTAAAGTTTGTTTACCCCGTAAACAATTTTGAAGTGGTTTCGCCGCACGTGCAGCCAACTAAAAAGAAAAAAGTCTACATAAAAATATTTTTTATGAAATTTAACGTACCATAATTTCTACTTGAAAAGCCCTTTTGCTCCAATTCAGCTAAATATTTTACAAAGGGGTATATACAAAATTAGCAAACGAACCTTAGGGTTTGGTGGTTTGTAAACTCCTACTGCTATCCCTAACTACTTCCTTGTCCATAAACATTCATTTATTTTATGAAAGCATAAATTAATTTGTTTCCATTAGTTCTTTCTCTTTGCTCGTAAGTATTTGGCAGAATGTTGCGGTCTGATCTCAGAAAATGTGGCTGGAAACGGGAAGGTACTCGTTTTCACTTGTCTGGTTCCCCCTTTGCTCACCTTTTCCCTCTTTATAATCAATGTGAATTGAGTGCAAACAAGCAGTCATGCACAAATCAATAGGCAAACCAAAGAGCAACAGTTCAACGCTTCCAACTCAACCCTTGTTACAGCATCATTCCATCAATTCAAGAAAGTACAGTGGGAAAAATCAATGGGGTTTCCTTTTCAACTTGGGAATGTTTTTCCAATTCCTTCAATCGACGACTTTCCTATTTCTTTTTTATTTTCTTTTCCACCATCATCACCCCTTACTCTCTCCATAATATTCTCCTACGCACTATCCTTTACCTATGGACATATTAATGGATTCCCTAGGTTTTTATACAAAAATTCCTCAAATTTTCTCTTCCATCTGTCAGCTTCTCTTTCACCACATGACTGCTTTAGTGAAAATTTCTTGTAGATAAGTTTTTATGAATGCAATACTTTTGATGAGTTTTTCCTTCTTGTGAAGAAATTCTATCAAATTTGGATTAATTTTGATTTGCTAGTGTCAAAAGATATGCGAGTAAAAGTTTTTGTTGAAGGAGTGGAGAAAGTGAGGCATTGTTGATGATTTTCTACTTTCACTTTTAATCTCTTTGCCAAAACTTAATTTATAGAATAGTAATAAATTTCATCGTGCAACCATATTTTTTGTTCCATATTTTTGTATAAAAGGAATTGTTGTGTCACTGCAGATAGGTATATTGTTTTTGTAGGCCAAAAACAACTAAAAATGATTTTCAATGTTCAAATGCCCTTTATCTTTGAATACAATATGTGTCAACACAAGTAGTGGTATCAACATGAATAAACCCATCTGTCTTCAAGTCAGTCAAAAGGGTACTGACTTGGCTACAATCTGATTTTCTCGATATTCCGCCGGATATAATACTACATTCTAGCTATTTATTGCTTTAGTGTCTACTTACGATTGTGATGATGGGGTTGTCTTTTCCGAATACACAAACAAACTGGTTACAACAAGTAACAAAATAGAAAAGCCAAGTTGGGATTACAGAGATTACGGCTTTGCTCTATTTAATTCTTTCCAACCAAATGTTTGCTACAGGTTCAATGGTGGAAATTCTGGACCAAATATCAATACAAATATGTACAATAAAACTTTATGTTCGTATATCACTCTAAATCCAGAGGATTTGAGATAAAAAAGCTAGTCACTTGCTAACAAAGTAAGGTTGCAAACAAAATGATGCTGCTGTGAAAGAAAGGAAATAACCTAAATGTGTGCTCTTTTCTCTCACTCATTTTTATTCAAGGGAAGGGCACTAGTCCCGCTACTATCAATATCACATCTAACAGAGAAACTTGTTTGGATGATGCTTCGACTGGTCGGTGAATGGTTTTCTATGAAAAGGTCCGTGGCCACAAACAAACAAAAAATCCATCTCAAACTACTTATATCCACTGCTGCACGTGTATTTACTTTATTAGATGGGGCGGAAATGAAGATTCCTTTGCTTACTGAGATTCTACTATAAAAAGAATGAACGTCAGGATGTATGTTATTTTTAGCTACCAAACGTACCTATATTAATTGGCTAGAAAGTAAGTAAATTAAAGAACATTTGTACAACTTACACGCCAGTCCATTGAAACGACTTTGAGAAAACCCTTTTTTCAACGTAATATGCATCAATCAAATTCTTTTGAATTAAAAAAGTGAAATCAAGTGTTTGAATGCACTTAATAAGTATAGGTAGCTACTATAATTTAATTGCATAACAATTATTACAATTTGCTCTCCAATTTACTTACTCAATTGAGGTTTTATGGTAAACCTGTTTCAGACCCTTCTTGGAAGAGAGAAGTCAATTTATTTTAGTTTTGGAAATTTGTAACCCCCCTTTTGAAGTATTGAGATGAGTGGAAGCGGTTAGAAGAAACGATTTAATTCATTGAGTTGGAAAGCTATTTTCCTTTTGTTCAATTGTAATTTGCGGGTTATTACAAAAAGGCTTTGATGGTAAAATCGCAAGATAGTTTGGAATAAAGTTTTGTCCAAAAAGAAACTAACTGCGGAGTTGAGGACTGTGGACGAATGCGTTTGACAGCACCCCTTGTTCAAGAGAATTTGTACTTTACAGCAATTTATTTGAACACAAAAATCTGTGCATTTTTGTGCTCTCTCAGCTACCCTGCCATTAATTAATCACGTTTTTTGGGTTACGTAAACAACATTACTAGATAAACCATCAAGTAGGTCAGGCAAAGGAATGTTATTTACTCAGATGAACACTGGCTTTAATTAATAAAAATTCTAAAGTATTTCAAGGGAATACCGACTTAATCTCTTTGATATGATCATGAATATTAGAGCAATAATACAAACTCAACACCATCTTCTCATCGCAAAAGAGTAAAAACTTTGAAACTAGTAGAAGAAACAAGGCCACACTGATTGCCCCTAATGCGTCTAAAACTATCGTGTTTGTCTTTCACACTTGCATCCATTTATAAGAGTTTTGTACTATGCTAAAAATCTTTTTTTTGGAAATTGAAAAGAACCATCACAATTCATTTCTTTATATGCCTAATACTACAGCACTTACCTTTCAGAATCCAACAAAAAAATTTGATTTTTTGTGTGCCAAGTATCCATGATTAGAATAACATATATTTTAAGTATATTTCTCCAATAGAATTGTTTTCACACACACCAAACAAAGTTTGCAGTAAAGAATTTTCTGCCTATATTTGACATTCCTTTTCTGTTCTTTGTTCGTTTCTTTGTTCACAATCAGAATGAACAAGATGGAGAAAGTTTTTTTAGTTTATTCTTGAAAAAGTCTGAATGATAAGTTGAGAATGATTGTAACTGAAAATGAGGACTGCACAAGTTTTGGAACTATAACCTTTTTAGACTCCGAACC
>JAHZNK010000276.1:0-14743 GCA_027744615.1 Lepidocyrtus cf. nigrosetosus NNG-2020 | reverse complement strand
TTTGCTCAATTGAGCTCAACAAGATTTATTTGTTTACTCTTGTCAGATTTTTCATAGTTTCCAGTCACTATACTTTTGCTTCACTGTACTCACGTCTTTACAACAACAGTTTTTCTAAAATTTACCGTGTGTACCATTTGGTTTGACCTTTTTCTACATAGTTTCCTTAAAAAAGAGGGAGAATGACATACGATTACACAAGTAGCACTAAACGAAAAAAACTCTGCTCCTGATTTAGTATGCATGCATACTACATTTACCAAGGTAGCTATTAATCACCTCGGTACACAATAAAATACAATAATTTTTAAATGTACTCTATGCCAGCTTTTTGTCTACAACAGCATTCCGAATTACATTTTTCCTGTTCAAAGGATTTCCTCTAGTTTTAAAGGACACATTAGAAAATATATATATTATTCACTTTTATATAAGCTTAACAATTTTGTGTTCCCCTGTAAAACTCACAAAACTCCCAGTTTGTGCAGCTTTTTTGTATGTGGTTTAATTGAATCACGCATTTTTCACTTTTGTTCAGGAGAGAAAGCTTCACGGGCAATTTACATCAAAATCAACAGCAGTAGCAGTTTGGCAGCAGTTATGTTTGTGTTTCTATAACATTACCACATAATGTCGAATGGAAATCTTTGACAGGTCTTTCTCCCAACACGCCAGAAGGGATATCTGTGAACTGCAATTCATTTATAATATTAGTTGTTCCTATTTGTTGTTGTTTGTTAGGGCAATGTTGCTGACTCTGACAAATCTCAAGTGATAACAAAACGTTGATAGTTTGCTTTGAAGCTTCTTTTCATCTTAAACCCAAGTCCTTTTTTCCTCTTCTCATCCATCCTTGTTCCTGCTGCTGTTGTCGGTTAAAGTGGCTTTAGTATTGATCATCTCTGTCTCCGTACAAATTACAAAGCGTCGACGACAACTAATTTGTTGCTCCAGCCATTAACTCCGTTTCCCTTTAGGGAAATACAATTTTTTAAAAGTAAAAGAATAGAAAAAAATATTTTTATATCTTTGCACTCTACGCTTGAGGGTAAACAGGCTAAACGGCTTTGACTTGACATGAAAAATAATGGGAAGAGAAGAACAGTTTGTCATTAATTGGGATCCGAATGCTACCAGAATTTTAAACTCTGGTAGCATTTTAGTCTCTGGTGACCCAACTCTGTTGACAAAAGTGATGTTCTAGATCAATCAGATATTTTTATTGGATTAAGGGACAAATAAGAATAGAAAACTGTTTTACTTTAAAGAAAACAATTTTTCATTTGCTAAGCAAGAAATAAAACAATGTTCAACTTTTTCAAAACTTCCCGTTTCTTCTAATTCAATTTAAATTCTGGCTTTGCTGTGAACTCTTGAACAATAAACAGAGCAGCATCTGACACAGCTATATTTTTAATCAGTGCAAAAACAAATAAAAGTCAATAGACTAAAATTTATGAGCAAGAAGAGAATATTTTGTATGCGATAAAAAACCAATGCAAAGAATGAATTCAGAATGAATAACCCTCTCTGTCCTGTCAGTATTATTAAGATACAGGTTGATGAATAGCTTTTTTCTTCTTTAGCTTCTAAAAGATCTTATTTTAAAGATATTAAATTATTCGAAAAATAAGTCTTTTATCAGTCTTTGTGGATAAGGATAATCCTATCATTTAAAAAAAAATTATGCCATTGCGTGACAAAGACAAAAAACAAGAAATTTTAACTTATCGGTTTTATAAAGATTAATTTAACGTTTCTTTTTAATGTTAAAGGTTTGCTTTAAATATTTTAAAATATAAACTGGAGATAAAATTTTTTCTCTTCTTGAATTTCATAAAATAAGTTAATCCTTTTTCTGCCTGTCCAAAAATATTAATTTAAGGATAGTGCTTTATGTGAAGAAAAACAATGATACCGTGTCTGTGAATATTGTGTGATGATGATCCAAGTTGTCATTTTTTTGTCAGACAGTCATCCCATCATTATTTTTAAAGAATTCACATAAACTAAGTAAGCATGATGGGTTTTTTCAGATGACGATATTTGACAAGCTTAATCCTTGAACATGATGCTGCTGCTGGTGTGTCTTCTACCGTAATAATAATGCAATCAAGAGTGGAGAAATATTATAGTTTTTTTCTTGTGGGGATGCAGCAATCTCTCTTCCTTCTACTTATCTGTCACTCAATTCAAATCTTTCTGACAGTTTTTAAGAAATGATGGCCCATTTATATTCCACAGAGGTTTTATAGACATTAAGAAGAAAGAAAGAAAAGCCGAAAAGAATGAATAATCGTTTCCCCTATACAATTGCATGGTTGTGTTATGATCCGTGTTGAGTAAGTTCACTATTTTATAGTAATGAAGAAGGGGTTAAATAAATAAATTTATATGCAATTCACATAAACAAGGGAGTAAACAAGTTATTAAAGCAAAGAAAACTGGTAGTTATATGCAATTCACATAAACAAGGGAGTAAACAAGTTATTAAAGCATAGTAAAGAAAACTGGTAGGAATGAAATGATCATCCTGGCTTTCCTTCTTTGAAGAAAGGCATAATAGACAATCAACTATATTTGCAACTTGTGTTGCCCATTGCGTAAAGTTACTTAAGGTTACATTTACAACCAGATTTGATACTGCGGGCAGGGCAATATAATCTCCACTTTTTTTTGGTATGCCAGGACAATACACAATTACAACTTTTTCTTTGGTAATCGTTGTGTACAAAGGAAAAACATTTTATTCACTTTAATAGTTCTCTACTTTGCTTAAATTTTAATGTATATGAATAAACCATTGATTCAATACATTTCAGTTGTGTTTCGTCTTGGGAGGTTATCATTTACAATGAAATGTATTAATTTGATCTTTCAGCTGCGTGTTTATTTCATTTCAATTCCGTTACTGCAATTACTGCAATATTTGATTTTGACAGTTTTCCATTATTCTAGAAAAAATACATTTTGAAAGCAAATTTATTATTAAAATCAGTAAATTTTACTTTGCGTTTATTTTTTTTTATTTGAATAGTTTTCAGTTTTTAATTTATCCAGTTGCAGTAGAAGAAAAAGTATCAGCAAAAGTTTTCCATTTTTATGCAAAACACGCCAAAAATAATATTTCAGTTAACACTTCAACAGCTTTTTCTTATTAAGTCTAAAAAAGAATATAATATTACGCAACTCTACTCTTGACAGACATAGTGAAAGGGAAACGGAAACAATGGAAGGTTCACAAGTATCTATTATTATCGCGTTGACATTTAGTAATTCTTTGTGTTTTCTGACAGTCTAAAGACAGGAGATGGACATTGACAGGAAAACTAACAAAACATTAAACGGCAACAGCAAAGAAGCACTACTACTGTGAAAGCACGTTACCTTCTTGTTCAATCCTCGCACCAGTCAGTCAAAGAGAAGAGCTACCAATTCAAGTAGAAAGGCTGACAGGCACAAGAGATATTTTCATTTTTTCAATCCACTCAAGGAGCCTCAGGTGTGAATCCAAGCAGACGTAAATTGAATTTGAATGTTAATACTTTTTAAAAATATTGAAAATGAAAGGGGAGAAAAGAGGAAAGAAGTGGTAGTGTGCCGCCGCTGCTTGTTAAAACCAAGACCTCAAGTTTAGTAGATACCGAATAAAATGATTACTCAACAGGAACGTATTAGAAAGACATGCATGTCTACCGTAATAAATTATATCTACAAAGAAAGGCAAACAGTTCATATCTGTGAATGCCTCTCTTTCTCTCTATTATATACATTTTTATTTATATTTTTTAACTTTTTTAAGCTGACAGGATCTTTATTTCGTCCTTGTTTGGCTGTATAGGTACGTGTTCTTTTTCTGCACAAATATGAGAAGGTGATAGAAAGAAAGTGGGAATGAAGAAGAAATTGATAAGTTATCAAATAATGTATGACGTGACTGTAGTGGTGGTGGTGCTTTGCTGGTTTGGTTGGATGACTAAAATGAAGCTCTGTCAAAAAGATTACTTGAGTAAATATAAAAAGGATTGAATAGAATTTTACGTAAGCAGACAAGAAAGGGGCTGTCAAAAGTTCGAAAGAGGGGTAAAAGTGGAAGAACTTGTAAAAAACAAAAAAAATCAGCCTGTTTATAATACTAAAAGAGCTGGAGTGAAATAATGATACAATATGTACATTTGGAAGGAATACTGGTCTGGTTGGAATAAGCAGAGAGAAATCAAGGGGAAAAGACGTTTAAAAAAGTTGAAACATATTTTATTTCGAAATTGGAATAAAAACGAGGTGAGCATAGGTAAAAAACGAATGAAACGAGGGATTTGTACTGACAGACAGACTTGAGCCGACAATACTCATTGGTAAAAGTGGAAGAACTTGTAAAAAACAAAAAAAAAATCAGCTTGTTTATAATGCTAAAAGAGCTGGAGAGAAATAATGATACAATATGTACATTTGGAAGGAAGACTGGTCTGGTTGGAATAAGCAGAAAAATCAAGGGGAAAAGACGTTTAAAAAAGTTGAAACATATTTTATTTCGAAATTGGAATAAAAAACGAGGTGAGCATAGGTAAAAAACGAATGAAACGAGGGATTTGTACTGACAGACAGACTTGAGCCGACAATACTCATCTTGTTAAAAAATACTGACAGTTTCGTTGAGTGACAGTGACAGGGTAATACCCTGTCTTATTTTGTGATAGTGATGATGAAATATACGGACCAACAAAAACTTTTTCCTAATATTATTTAACAGAGAGGACTTTTTATTTTTTAGAGCTATTATTTTATAGATAACTCAAGTTACTACAACAAGAAAAAGGGGATAAGCTGCTGTTTTAAACTAAACAATCCAGAAACAAAATAATATTCAGTCTCACGTTTGTTTAATTTTAAGTACTTGTTCAACTTGGAATTATTTCCAGTTTCCAGTCAGCTTATTTAAATCTTACCATCTGTAAATCCGAATTCGTTATCTCTGTCTTGACGAATATCATTATAATGATCTCACATAAGATTGAAATTATACACAATATCCGCAATACAAAGATAATTTTTTTCAATAAAGTACTCTTTCCATTATTCATGCAACGAAACGTACATCCTATTACTCTGTATGTCTTTTTTCATAGCATATATTTTAGACTTGCTAACAATGAGCCATCAATCCTGATATTCTATTTGGAAAGAATTTTTCCACGAAAATATATCATTTTGGCTTTTGTTTGTGTGTGTGAGCCGTTCCATATCATCCCACCTGACATCATGTCCCCTGGAGGCGGATGAAGAAAGGAAAGGAAGAAGATCATGCATGTCACACTATCAGCAAAAGATGAATTAATGAATGGACGAACGCGCAGGAAGCGGTATTATTATTGCGTTATATGCGTTAGTAAAGTCAAGCTATTCAATTGTCGTTACCATTATCAAGAATGGTAAACAATTGCCACCACCATGTACTTATCTCACCACACCAGCACCGTCACCACCACCTGAGGTGCTTTCCAAAAAATAAACGAGCCTACCAACAACAAAAATCTAGCAAGAGCAGCAGCAGCAATATAATAATAATAATAATAATAATCCTAAAACCCCTTCTTTTCCACAATATGAATGCAAGAATGAGTGAGTGACTGAGCGTGTATACGACCGTACTCTCTTCTTGACAGATTTCAAATTACAATATAATGACGGTGTAATAATACTAGGATGGATCTCATTTAAGGTCACACCAGGAGTCCGACATGGGGCTCAACAGGGGGCCCGCTTGCTGCTATCCGTGAAGCCGAGATGAAGAATAGGACAGAAGCCATGAGAGAAAAGGGAGTGAAGTTTCCTTTCCCTACTAATCAGCAGCATTGTAATGGTATGACTATGAGTTACGACTACTTTTCTCAGGAGGTTGGAGCTTTTTGGTCCTGTCTTCTTCTCTCTTGATGTGTGGGGATTGCGTGGGGATGATGATGACGACCACGATGATCAACAAGAAAGAAATAAAAGTCATTTTAAAAATGATGAAAAAGAAAATATACGCATACAAGTTTACTGCATTTCATTCATTCAATGCATCATCGTCATGTATCCTGCTGTTTAGCAAGCTGAGGTCGAATTTAAAAAGAAAATGCTGCCATTTCAACAAGAAGCCTGAAAGGACCACCGGCCAAGTTTTTTTAGTCATGATGACGCTGCCGTTGTTTAAAGATTGAAATACATCATCTTTTCATAATATTACAACACACATCAGTATAGCATTTAGTAATATTATGTGGTAGTAGTAGTTTGTTGTTGCTGGCACGATAATATGTTCAATAAAAGAAAAAGTGATAATCATGATGATTATTTTTATTTCTTCTTTCATTTGAACTCAGCAGCGCTGCTTTTCTCTAGACAGAGAACAATCCAGTTTTATACTGGCACTACTCGGTGATAACAAAAGCAGCTTTCAAAAAATATTTACTTCAATTAATGCCTATTATAGATGATGTTGATGATGACGGTAGCAGGTATAGAATTACGACAAGTAATTTTCAATCCAGACAACAACACAAAGAAGATCGATTATAAAAATATACACACGTATTTTATAATGATAAACATTAAATAAATAGACGTTGTTGTTGGTATTTGGCTATCTGTTATCTCAATTCATTCCATTAAACTTTAAGTAATTCAGTAATTCTTTATGAACTTTTCGAGTACACACATACCTGGATTTATTTAATGGAATTTATTAACACGCAATTCAATTATTTATTTGTTTCCATCAACTGTTCATTCTTGTTTGCGCTCATTCAAATGTTTTTTTTACATAAATTACTGCTTAAATCTTTTGCAATTTGAGTGAAGCAGCTATGTATATATTTATTTTAAAAAAGGGAAAGTAAACTTTTTTATTTTCATTTTGTCTTGGGGTAAATTAATTACATAAAATATTTTTTTGAAGCGACAGAGTAAATTGCTTGGCTCATGACGACACTCTCTGACAAGCTTTCGGGGTTACGTGGGCTAAAAGAAAGAGATCAATCAAGTTTCCTTGCACCAGAAGAAGAAGGGAGGAAAACATGAGAGTTTTATAAGGCAGCACCACCACCTCATTCACAAGAGCACATGACACAAAGAAAGGAAGACAGATAGCTTTTCTTAAAATGCATTATTCTTCTTCTCTGGAAAAGGAAGAAGGTGGTGCCCCTATAAAACTAGTATACTACATCATCGTGGCTTTTCTAGCAGCAACTGGTATTCCCTTCAACAACATTAGACAAGATTGAGAGGAAAACATGAAAAGAAAGGCTTGGCTTCCAGAACCAAGGCATGACATGCCAATACAATGTGCTTCCTTTTTTGAAAAATTTCCTCGGTTTGACAGTGACAAATGGATGAGAGAAAGACCGGCTAAGCGGAAAGAAATAATGTATACGCTTACTTATGTGCACCTACTCACTCTTTTGATGATAATAATACATTGCTTTTCCTCTGTAATCCTATTCACAAAACTATGTAATACAAATACAGTAGCGTCTTACCACCTCTCCAAAAACCACCAATGATGATTATTGTAATTGCAATTTAGGTATTAGCAAGTAGCAGCATTTCAGCTTAACCAAACAAAAGGAACAAAAAGAAAACCAAGAGGGGAAAAGAAAAGATTGAACGAGAATGACTTTACACTTACTCTTTCCTTCATACGTTTAACAACAACACCAGCAATTTTAAAAAAGATATGCCATTCGTTATTGCCAGTGACAAGTGACACAGAAGAAGGTAAAAAACATAAATAATTGTACCAGAAAAATTCTTGTACATATATATTTTACCAGATTATTTGATGATAAGATGATGAAGGAATAAACTTACTACTTTTATTTAGCGTGACACAATACCAAAGAAAGGCACGCTAATTCATTTTCAATGCACACTTGATTCAAAGTCAAAATAAATGGCGACAATGATGATGATCTGGGCAAGACAGGTAGAAAAAAAACGAGAGCTATAAATGTGAGACCAAGTAGGGCTGGTGCTGTCATCCCCCTTTTCCTGATTATTATTATTATCGCTATCAGAGCTGCTTTAACACAAATGTACCATTATCATTGTTAGGTAAGTACTATATTATTTGATTTGATTATGTTGACTTTTTAAGGAAAGATAAAGAACCGGTAGCTCTTGTATGTCGCCTCATTACTACTCCTACAGAAAGAGGAACAGAGCGATCATTTTGTCTTTTATTTCGTCGTTGCTATCTACAGCAGCATTGCGCAGCGATTTTAGCAGAGAAAAGAGGCAACTAAATCGAATCTGAAGGAGTCGTTGAAGGCTCGTCTTTTTCAACAACAGGTGAATCCGGTATACATACATATCCAGAGATATCAAGTGCCAAATAATAATCAAGACACGCCAACACACGGCAAACAACAAATAATATAATACTTGAAAAAACTTTGGTTTTGTCGGTAATACTATAAAATCTTGCCCCCCTTCCACTCCCTTTCAGCTTTTCTCACAAACAATGAGAGGCGTGCGTGCTTGCTTTCTATTTAGTTTAAAATGTAAATATTTGTTGTATCATTCAATTGCGGTAGAATGAATTTTAGTGACAAGCGGTGACACACAAATTTATTAGAAGCTCTTAAAAGCTTCTTAAAGTTCAAACTGTCAATTGCTACATACTTTTTTTTTCTTAAACTTCATCACACATTTGGTATTTAATCAAGATATAAAAATGAGATGAAGCTGATGAGAATAATGAGATGGTCATTCATTCTCAGTCATTCGTTAAGCCAGTCATATTATCATTATTGCTATAATAGGACAACAAGCCCTATCACTAATTTATGTTATCATAGTCAATCAAATTGAATAGATATGCAAACAAGTGTCATAAATTGCAAAAAAGAATCGATCTATACACCAAGCATTAAATTAGCTTGGATTTTTAAAAAAGAAGCTTGATATTTTTATGGGAACATATTATCGGTCATCGTCATTCATGCATTTACGCAGTAGCTGGCAGAAACAATCTGGCAGCATAACAGCTTGTCAGAAGAGCCCTGTCTTTTTTATATCTTTTCTGCATGAAAGAAAAATGCCTCGATTTTTGCTTTTGTAGCTGTAATGTACTTTTCATTTGTAGTTTGTGGCTTTTATTTTATAGTTTACATTAGCATCTCATTCTCTCACAATATCGTCTTCACCCGTCCAATAAATCTGTCGTCGTGAAATGGTCAGTTGAGAAAATTTACGATGAACCAGTAGAGAAATGATGGGCGCGACCTTAAAATACCTTTTTCTCTCCACTAACCGTTTCATATGTCGAAGACAAAATAATTTTTTCAAATTAACAAAGTGAAGAAAAGTGAACAAAGCATTTTCTTTACAAGGATTGATTACTGATAATAGCTCAAGCACTTAAATGAGCCACTGTATTTAAAAATTCAATCATTTGGTTTATAGCAATTGTACACTCCGTGTTTGGTTGTTCATTGACTAATATCTTTTCATTGGTTCGTTAGTTGAGCATTTTTTGTAATTCTAGGAACAAAATTTATTATTTCGACATTGCTTTGCTGCTACTGTAAAATGTTTGGTAATTATCTTGGGTGCCAAAGCCTACGTTATTCTAAAAGACTATAAAATGTTAATGGAACAGGTGGGCGCGAGGCAATTTCTCTAAACCTTTTCATGGCCAATGATAATAATGATAATGAATGAATGAAGATGGTGGAGGTGTTCTTCTATAGAATCTTGTGTACCTATATTACGTTAGTAGCCCCAGCACCGCTGATCTTTATGAAAGTTAACAAACTTATAGAACTCATGAAGACGATTCAAAATATGTCATCTTTATCTAGGGGGACTTCATTGATGGGCTAGAAATTAACGCTAAAACACGCGGCGGTCTCGCTGGCTTAGGTTCGGGCCCGAAGGGCTAGAATTCGTATAGAACTCTATTCTGTGCTTTAATAACTATGGGATAAATGAAAATTCAGGGTCCCGCCAAGGGACACTAAATGAGGTTCCCCCACACAACTTCAAATTGTCTTGATGAGTTCTATAAGTATGCTAATTATCGTTAAGATCAGAGGTGTCGGGGCTATTAACGTAATTTTCCCAAAGTTTTTATACGTAAGCACTAGATTGTTAGTGGTTACTGTTATGCACTATTTATGAACAAACATTTCTACAAAACAACTAAATAATAAAAATGAATGTTATTTGCAAAATAGTAAAAAAATGTAGGCATTAGTTTGACCATTCAGCAAAATGGGATGCAAGTCAAGTAAGACTCGCTTTAATCCCTTAAATCACTCCTATCAGTATGACATGATTATCATTGGAGGAGGTTCAGGTGGCATAGCATGTGCCCGTGAAGCAGCAAAGTATGGCGCAAAAGTAGCCATTTGTGATTTTGTTGTCCCAACACCAAATGGAACCAAATGGGGACTTGGAGGAACCTGCGTAAACGTCGGTTGTATTCCTAAACGTCTAATGCATCAATCAAACCTGATAAAGGATTTTATGGGAGATGCATCCTTATTTGGCTGGACAGTTCCTGAAATCAGCAACGTCAAATGGGAAACATTAATAGAAAACATTCAAGACTACATAAACTTTCTCAACTTTAACTACCGAATGGTGTTCTCACAAGAGAAAATTACTTTGTTCAAAGGATTAGCGTCGTTTAAAAACGAACACGAAATCAACATTTTACACGGAAATCAATTGTTGATCTTATTACAGAGAATCTAGTTGGAAGGACAGTTGCCATTCTTAAAAATGTCCAACCAAAAGAAATTAAGCTAGTCAAACCTGGACAGCCTCCTACTTTAAGCGTATCTTATCAATTTAACGAAAAAGGACCAGTGGCAGAGATGGAATGTAATACTGTTCTTTTGGCAATTGGGAGAAAGCCATGTACTCGTTATTTAAATTTAGAAAATGTTCCAGGAATTAAAACAGATGCAGAAGGCTATATAATAACTGATCAATACGAATGTACTAATGTACCCCATATATTTGCTATTGGAGATTGTGCAAAAGGCAGACCGCAATTGACTCCTCCTGCAGTCCAGGCTGGCCACTACTTGGCAAGACGAATTTATAAAGAAAGTTTTTCACTAAAAGTAGACTATGAAAGCGTACCCACTGCCATTTTTACACCGATTGAATACGGTTGTTGTGGATTATCAGAAGCAGATGCCATTGAAAAATTTGGAAGAAAGAAAGTAGAAGTTTATGAAAAAGCTACAGTTCCACTTGAATTTTCTTTTAACAAGCGAGACGGCGAAGCAATTTTTGCCAAATTAATCTGTCTACGGTCAAAAAAGAAAGGAGAAGAGAAAGTTGTTGGATTTCATTATCTGGGACCAAATGCAGCCGATATTACTGTTGGGTTTTCACTTTTAATAAAACAAAAATGTTCCAAAAGCCAACTTGACGATCTTGTCGGAATCCATCCAACTTCAGCTGAAATATTTACTCAAATGAATAGTCCTCGAAGTGCAGGGCTTGCATTAAGAGATTCAGGCTGCTGAGGATAGTGACGGTGCTGTGAGAAAGTGGATTCTTTTTCCTTTTCAGCAGCACAAAACGTCATTTCAATTTGGGGAACAAACAAGCAAAGGGATACGGGAAACTTTTATTAATGTTTTCGTATAGTATGACGACTTTGTTTCTAAACCATATTTATATGGAGGACATTGTCTGATAAATTGTTTAATTGTTCTCCTCACTCAGTCTCCTTATTTTTTTACTTTCTAACTGTACTTTTCTTCATTCGTTTTACAAGAATCAAGGATAATTTATGATAAATGCAATTAATAATAATAATTATCAATTAATCAAACCCAGTTCAACGTACATTTATCACTCATATTTAATCGTTTGCTACAAGAATGGAAGACACCCTGAAGAAAGACCACCACATATATTTATATCCATTATATTATTAGAGCTAAAAATTATTCTTGTGTAAAATTAACGCGCAGATGGAGCTCATTTATCATTACCACTTTGCCAGTCCTTTCCCTATTGCTTCCTTTATTCATCTACTTTGCTATTACTTATTAGACAAACAAACAGGAGTAGAACGATCACCACCACGAAAGAGCTTTTTCCTCTTTCTCCTTCCCTTATATAATTCCCATAGATTGTCATAAAATAGAGCTCTGCATGTAGTTTTATAAATGAATGAATGAAGAATGACTGCAAAGTTATCCGCATCCATCCGTCACCATCAACAGAAGACGTGCCAGACGAAAATAACTAGAGGTAGAAAAAATATTAATAGTTTGCTTTAGACTTTGAGCAAGTAAATTATTGGCGCTGTCACTTTTTTGTACTCCGACCTGCCTGCTACCAATCCCATAATTCATGATCATCATCAATCTCAGCCATTTTTCCTTCGCTTTCCTTGTATATGACAGACAGGGTGGTATATGATCAAGATGATGGCGATGAAAATTACAATAACGGATCTCTTTCCTAGTCAGAACTTTGATGGCGAATAAATGGACTATGATAAATTATTTCATGTTGTTATTATTGTAAGAGACGGATGAGGAGGACGATGATGATGTTACTCTTGTTGCTCATTTTCATGATGTGAAAACAAAATCATGAGATAAAGTTCACATAATAATAATAATAGAAGACGCGCCGGCATACTTGATATACCTTAAAAATGAGATCGTTCCAGTAAGTAATAATGTTTCTTTCTCTTTGTTGCGCTTTGAAAAGAGGCGAAATGTACATAAAGACTGACATGGACGGTAATATGAATTTGAAGTTGATTATTATGAATGAATGATAGTTTTTCATATCTTTAGTGCATCTGTTGCCAGTTTTAAAGTTAAATAAAACTGTGCCATTAGTTTTTTAAAAAAATAAAGTACACACACAAGTTTATCAGTAATGTTGAGTCAATCAATCATTCATTACGTCAATGGAAGAGAAAACATTTTCTGATTAATGAGTTTTAGGCAGATGTGGTCTCCTTTTCAGTTCTTGTAAAATGTTCTTGTAAAATGGAAAAGTCCCTGAATGCATCATGCAATTCAACATTTGTTTTACCTGAACCTTTGGTTCACGTTTGAAAGGATTTATAATCCACACAGCAGCGTCATCTTCAAACAACCTTGAAAACCTACTTGGCAGTAAAAGTTGGAACGATAGACGCTTCTGATTTTATTCAGTGTTTTTTCAAAATTTTCATTCCAATTTTTGCTTGTAACGTTGGAGTACTTTAGCTGATGCCAATCAAAATTGTGTACTATCATTACCAAGTGGTTGTAGATAATAATTCCTTTCCTCACTTTCGTTTGTGGTTTAGAATAACATTTTTTATCGCTGACGAAGAGCGTGGAGAAGTATGAATAATGGGATGATGCATATAAAATGGATGAAGAACGCACAACAATGTGCCCACTGTGTTCCTCATAATTTAGTGTCATTTTTGGACAATGGAAGCTATTTTTTCTATAATGTTGTTGTTGTTACGATATTCCCCTCCTCCTTCCACCCAGTGAGAGAAAGAAAGAAAGAGAGAACATCTGCAGTTGTCATTTGATGGGACACACATCTCTCACACCCCGGGTGTCATGTTCCATCATTTCAGAATTTTTCATTTTTATATGCATACGCAATAATAAATATTACATATAATACCATTGACAAGAAGATATTTAGTTAATAAGCAGGGGCAGCAATTTATTATATTTTAAAACTAGATATAAGTAACAGATTCTACTTTAGGTATTTTAGTTTTTTATTGTAAAATTTCAATCTGGAATGTACTAATTTGTATACATAAATACATCGTTTTAAATCATTTAATGTTAATTGAAACTGTTGTAGATTTATTTGCTGGAATCATCACTGCCATGTCTAAATTGCATCAAATAATGAAAAATGGGAAAAGTAAAAAACGGAAGAAGACGTGACGAGAAAGCATCTTTTTTCAGCAGAAAGAAAAATGGTAATTGAAAAGTGCAGAGATGGAAAAGAAACGTAAAGATATTTCCTTCGCCCCCTCTCACTGAACTTTGACAGGGAAATGATGAGGTCTATGCTCTGCAGCAACCGCGCTTTTGTACAATACAAAAGTTCCAAGTTGGAAAATAAATGAGGACTTGGATAGAGTGGAAAGATAACAAAGAGGGCTGAGTCGATTTCGACACAAGACATATGTTTTGACGAGAGTGAATAAAGAGCAAAATGAAAAAACCTTTTTAAAGAAAATGCCTTAACTTACAAGATTGATAAACAAGACGATAAAAATAGACTAGTTGACTCCTTTAACTGATTGTAAAAGTAGCGTGTATACCGCCTCAAGTGCATTCTGAAATAAATCTAGCTGGAGAAAAGATGCGTCCATTTGTAATTGGAATGAATCGAGCATGATGATAACAATGATAATGCATGTGAGTGACAAGTCTCTGTTGCAATTAATTCTCACGGACATCTTAATGCATGCAGTCTAAATACAATTAATTAAAAATTACCAATTTTAAAATTGTTTAAAAATGTCTATAAGCTAAAATAAAATTGGTTTGTAAAATTCTAAACTTGTGCATTAAATAAATAACACCATCCAATAAATTATTCGCACAATATCAGTGCTATCGCCATTAGCATATCGGCAACATGAGGAAAACATTACCAAAAGAATATGAGCATGCACTGGAGTAATTCATTTAAACTAAATCAAGTATGGAGAAAAAACCAAATGGATATTATGATTGCATATGTGAAT
>JAHZNK010000275.1:0-13941 GCA_027744615.1 Lepidocyrtus cf. nigrosetosus NNG-2020 | reverse complement strand
ATGAAATACATGATGACTGATGACCTTGGCAGAGTATTAATAAAGGATTTGGATAAAAAACATTTTTATAACCAAAGATCAGTTTTTATGTTTTTAATTAATTGACAAAGTAATTAATTAACTGAAGTGAAAATGGAAGTTTATGAAAAGATGAATGCAGAATGCAAAGGGCATGCAACAAAGATTTCCGTTTGAGCTGCCAAGTTGAATGCACGCAAGAAGAGGCATAGTAGGCATAATAGCATCAAAAACATCCAAAAATTCACTCGAAAACAACCAACCCAACTCACAAAAGTCACAAAAACAGGAGAGCGCAACGAGTTTTGAGAATTGTCAGCTGCTTATGCGGATTTGTTTGTAAAGCACATTCACAAAAGTAAAGAATTGTAGTTACTTTTAGAAATGTGTTTCCCGGAGAAAGGTGTGACGGAAGTTGGATTTTTTTGGAAGGAGGAGAAAAGGAACGAGGACAATGGGACACTTTGACAATTACCAGAATAATATTTAGTTTATTGATTATTATAAAACCGGAGAATACTTTCCCTTTGGCTAGCTCGCTAAAAACCACTGCCAAAGCAAATAGAGTCGGAGTCGGAGGGTTATAAAACATGAACCATGTTTTGTGAAAGTTTATTTTAGTGTGTCATCGTCAAATATTCTGCAACTGTATCAAGGCGAAGTTAGTACTTGGTAGAATTATACTTGGAATTTGTCATTTTGCTTTCGCATCCCTTGGGAGTAACCACCACCAGCGAAACAACAGGAAGGTTGATAAAATTAGAACTATAGCTTTGAACTATGTAGGAAACTCTGGGGTTGTAATATTTTTTATTAATGTTGTATAGATGGAAACAGTACAGAGGGACTAACGACTAATCGAAGTTAGTCTTTTGGAATCTTTCTGAGGAAAAGGACGCTGCGTTTTGTCAGGTCAGAGGAGTTTGTTGAAAAGCTTTTTTCAGGTAAAGTATTGGAACTTTTTACATTTTAAATTATTATTGACAGTTCAAGCAGTTTTGTTGTGGAATCAATTTTTAACCAGGACCAGAAAAGTATTCATCATGATGAGAGTTCTCTCCTGTTATCACTTCAGAGGTCAAAAAATTGGAAGATGCGAGGAAGCATCGGCGGTGGTTGTTGCTGGACCTTACATTGTTGTGGGGATCGAAGATGCAATAAATGTGTATTCTTCCGGTCAGGGGTTTTTAAATAATGAGGGGTGTAATGACTTGAGCCTGGAGGAGAATATTTTAAATCAAAATGTACCGGATATTGGGACCCCGATTACATTTAATAATGATGGAGGAAGAATTGGTAGTTCATGCAGTGAACAACCGCATTCGGGGTCGTGTTCAAGCTCGGTTACTTCAATCGAATCTGATACAGAACTAAAACTCTCCCACAGATTTTCTACAATTGATCTTATCAATTCAATGACATACAATAAGCGAGGTAATATTTGGTTTATAACA
This sequence comes from Lepidocyrtus cf. nigrosetosus NNG-2020, assembly GCA_027744615.1. Classification (NCBI taxonomy): domain Eukaryota; kingdom Metazoa; phylum Arthropoda; class Collembola; order Entomobryomorpha; family Entomobryidae; genus Lepidocyrtus; species Lepidocyrtus cf. nigrosetosus NNG-2020. The sequence continues at coordinate 12,469 of JAHZNK010000275.1, read as the reverse complement.
CAATTGTTTGTTAACTGTTCAATATAACATTTTCTGTTTGTATTTTTTAAATTGTTCTGTTTAGGTAATTATTTACTTTGCTTGGAAGGCAAGAGTTCAGATGGGGAAAGTTGTAGCATAAGAATTTATTTCAACTGGAATAGAAAATTTGATGAACTTCAAGCGCGTACCAGGATAGCTGGAGTTTCTCCATCATCAAATGATTTGGAAAAGCCAAGCCTAGTAATGATCGAAATTCCTATGACATCTCCTGCCATTGCCGTGGCTTCATGCAATATTACAGGACACTTAGCTAGCCTCTCCGCCGAATCAATCATAAACATATTTTCGTATCGAATTAAGGAAGCATCAGGCAGAGCTAAACTACATTATCCAGACTTTGATAGGTTGTGCGCAGTAGAGATTCCTGGAATGTCTCCTGAAAGTTTATCATTTGAAGGGAATTTCATTGCCTGTACCAATTCATCGAAAGTGCATGTGTTTAAACTTCGTAAATCTGACACAAGTTGGAGTCCGTCAGTATCAACGTCCAGTAAATACGGTTCAACTCCTCCTCCAAAATTGATAAATAACAACTCTAATCCGAATATAAATTGCAAATCAGTCATACATAAGTCAAAACAAAACTTTGATCATACTAACAAAGTTACATATGATCCTTCTGACGAAAGTATTGTCGTACACCTTCCTTCAATCAGCAAAGCTAACAGAAAACGTATTGGAAATTCTACTATCATAGAAGAATACACCTCTGAAATCTCATCTAACAAAAGTAGGGTAATTTTTTCTTCAAGTGTTGCTGGTGTTGAAGTTGAAGATATTCTACGTTTGTCACTTCCCTCTCCTAATTCTGGTCAAGAAAAAATTGTTGAGACAGGTCTATATCCAAGAAGAATAAAAGGTATGTAGTGATTGTGTAATTATTATTAAAAATTGCTTTATGTAGAAATAATTTTAATCTAATGCACGCTAATTTGTTTTAAATCTAGACAAACTTGGAGGAATAACTTGTGTTGTTGGAATGTTCAAAGAAGCAGCCGTGTATTTCTTGCCTACAAAAGAACTATCCCGTCCAATTCGCATCGCAGGTTATTCATTTACGGCCCCGTTGGTTTCGTTTACATTTGATTCTCTCTTCTTTCATGCCCTCACTGAATCAGGATTGGAGACGTATACAAGTAGATGTTTGTACTATGCATTGCAAGACTGTGAAGGGTTCTATGACTTTGTAAATGTTAGAAAAATACGAATTACTAACAAATAATATATTATAGAATTTAATTTAAAACGTTTTTTGAATTACCATCTTTTAATTATAGGCGTGTCCATTAATGAATGAGCCTCCGTGCTTGGTAGGAATTCGTCCATTTGTAAAGGTCAGATTTATGGCTGCTAGTGAATCTCTTATTTGTTTGCTAACCTGTCCAACGTCTATTGAAGCTTCGTCCGGAACTGCTAATGAAGGAAAGTCTTCATCTGTAGCTTCAGGAAATGCTTTATTGCAAGAGTACGTCGAATATGTATTTTTTTAAGTAAAATTGATGGTTTGATAAGCGTTTAATTACAAGCAAGTTATTATTTTGTAACAGTGAGCGACTATGGACAATTTACTCACTGGAATTGCCCGATGTCGATATGCTTTATGAAGATACAATGAGAGTTGCTGAAGCTGCGCGGGAAACTCAGCCCGACTCCTATTTTACGCTATTGTGCGAACTTCATTTGATACTAAGAACATGTCTTAATGTAACGCCGGAAGACGCGCCTTATTATTTACCACGTTATCAGAAACTTTGCAAATCCATTGGATTGGAACTGTTGCTGAAAGCAACGGTATCCCAACAGCCATGTGAAATGAATGAAAGCGTAGAGAGATCAAATGCCAATTTTTCGCCTTCAACAAAGGATTCGTCATATCTCAATCCAGATTTGATTGTTCTTGGTGTTACATATCTTTGCATGTCAGGAATTACTGTACAAGATGTATTTTTGCCGGAAAATTCGACAATGATAGTGGATCAGAACTATGTGAAAGGGACCGTTTTACTACTTGAAGTGCTTTTAAAGTCCTATTTCCCAAAGGATAATGATAAGCACAATTTTTCACCATCGCTAACCTTTTCTATTGTTGACTTTCTTTCAAAACACTCCCCAGCAACGTTGGTAGAGGTTGTACTCAAGATATCATTTCTTCGTGAAAATCAAAGCACAAGACTTGTTGAGGTGCATAATATTAATTTGTCAATAGAATTTACGTCTACATGATATATTTCAATTCATGGCATTTTAAGTTGACTTCTAACTACCTCTAATTTGATCGTAATTGTAGATACTTCAGGAGTATGCATCTACGCAGGGCTACAAAGGAAAGGAAACGGTGGCTCTTATTTTAACATTAATTGCTTCGGGAGGCGTGGAATCAAATGTGCGTTCTCAAGTAGAAATCGTGCTTCAAGATGTTAACACTCAGGATTTGATTAGTTTTCTATCACTCGACTACATTCTGGATCGCTCTGCTAAGCATACTACTTTAACTGATGTAGCAATTTGTTTAATAGCTGTCAATTCAAATATTCCAACCACTGTAAGTTTAAATTAAAATTTTGCTTTTTATTTTTTAGAATATTTTCTGAAAATCCTTCATTGAGTTTTATTATTAGTCTTGTGTGTTGGTATTTTCAGGTTATTTCCGATGCAATTGCAAATCATGAAATTGCAATATCCGAGGTTATGCTTGCATTTGCAAAAGGAGTCAATCTAAATTCAGAATCACAAATTCAGTTGCGAATGGCAAAGGCACTTCGAGTTGTGTTGGAGCAGTATCTGATAAATTTGATTAACACAAACGAGGAAGAGTTAAAAAAGGGGGAAGTATCAGATTCCACCAACAAACGATCCGTCATTTTTAATGAAGACGATCGTCATGCAGCTTTGGCAGTAGTCAGATCATACATATCAGACATAACGTTATCTCCTACAAGTAAACTGTTTAGAACGCCTGAAACTGTTCAAGTGACTACAGGGTCAAATGATCATCAGTCATCTCCCCAACAAGAACAAAGTAACCTTTCTGATGATAATTCTTCTAAAGAAAAGCAGGGCCCCAATATTGATGTTGATAATTGTGACAAAATCGATGTAACGTCCAAAAATCAAATTTTTGGAAAAATTCCGTCCTTTGTAAATTTTGTACTTGGCATTGATCATCCTGGAGGTTCAATCACACCAAACAGTGAACAATTTTGCCTAACCGTGTTCTCCAATAATAAAGATAGCATGGAAAGCTACATCAGACTTTTGGTAGATGTCCATACAATAAATAACTCATCTTACCTTTTTAGTTTGTGGTTGACGATTTAAATTTTAATTTTTCAGAGCTTGTTGTCTAGTCCATGCGGAAAGATTGAGGGTGTAAAAGATTCAGTGCTTTCTTTCGTATACAATAGTTCATCCAGTGTAACGTCCACCCCATTACAGCTTATATTACTAATGTTTTGTGAGCCGATTGAAACAGCTATCAGCATTCTTATTAGTCGACAGCCAACAACCGTTTTGCTTTATGCCAAAGTGTGTAAAGTTTCAGAATCTTATACGTTTAAAAAGCTATTTTGGAGAACTATGTAATTTTAATTGTTAACGTTTATTAATAGGAAATGTTTGGCAAGTCGCCATCAAAGTGGAAAATCTTGGTGACCCAGCTAAAAAAACGAATTAATCTAAATCCTGGTACAGTGGAGTCGGACATGTTTTCAACAATTATTGAGAGTATGTATGCCTTAAAATTAATTAGCTCAGAAATTGATTAATCATATTAAGCTATAATTTAATTGGTAATTCTATTTTCAACATTTAGGTGTCTACTTGCATTTGGCTAATACTCTGACCCTTGTTGAATTAGAAGAAGTTTTAGAAAAGGGATCTGACGACGTGACAAAATTTCACTCAACTTGTAAGCGAGTTGAGCTTGCTAATAACTACGCAAACATGGTGATTCAGATTTCGACTGATTACCTGCAAGCTCATAAGTAGATAATGTATTAGTTTGTCATTAGTTATTTCATTAATACATTCGTCAAATGTATGATCATTTTAAAACAAGCCATGCATAAAAAAGTGCATTATTGTCATGCTAAAGTGAAAGTCATATTAGTATTGAATAATTTGACACTCTATAAAAACTCAGATGTATGTTATTATAAATTGACTTGTTTGTTCGAATTATGCACATGCTCTCACGCTTTATATCTTAAATTCTTTAAAGTAAACACAAAAAATGTCAACACTCTTACCATTTTGAGAGAAACATTTGTGACCGAATATGCTGCTAAATTCTTGCTAATAAACCATTTGCAATTGAAAATTTTTTAAAACTATACAACGTACGTACATATACTATTTATTTGTGGTTTTTAAAATAAAACAATTCATAATGGGGCACAAATACTGTGGTCCCGCAGCAGATGAAAAAGAAATACAAAAGGCCAAGACAAGGAAGCGTTTGGGGAGTTTGCGTAATTTTCACTTTGTGAGAAAGAAAGCAGACACCATCTCCCAAGCATGGTTTTAAGTATATGATAGTGCTTGTCGTCTAACGGGATCGTTAGTATTCTTTTCTCACTACTGGACTCCCTGTGTTTCTCTAGGATAGCTCATATACAGATCGAACGTAGGTGCTGGCTAGTCCTCTTGTCATATCGTAAACATTTCCGTTCGCATTTTTTTAAATTGTTTAGCAGAAAAGTCATCAATTCTGCTTTTGCAATAGATTTTTTTAATTCATGAGTAGTATATTGAATACAAAGATATCTCAAAAGTATTACTAAACCTTATTCCTTTTATTTCAAATCATATACATATGAAGAAATGCACACATCTGTTTAATTTTTAAAAAAACACAGGTTCTGATATTGGAAAATTGTATTACATAAGGACACATTTCGTTTACTGACGTTCCTAAATACATGTTGATTAGGGCCCGAAGCTCAAAGCTTGGTAGTTTGCAATATCTGTAAGCTGTTAAAAGTCTTCAATTCATTTTGCTCATCCTTTCCCAAGTCTGAAAATACCGGAGTGGAATGCCTACTGTTGCTACATGCTCCACTTTCACCACCAAAACAATCCACCCTGTGTGAGAGACTCGGCAGATTAGGAGAACAAGTTAGAGAAAGAGCAGCGCGCAACAGTACTGCAACCTTGGCAAAAAACGAGCATCGTTTCATTGTCTTGCTGTTTACCCACCCTAGTTATAGTCACATTAAAAGTCATTTTCCGGTGTTTCCCAATTTCATTTACACTCTTCATTCCACTTTACACATACAGGTTTGAAATTGGCTCAAACAAAAGGAGAAAGTAAAAATTGAAATCATGTTTATACCCTTCATTAAACTCCCCATCAACATGGTTTAAAATCCCAGATAGAACCTGCTCTAACTTTAAAAACCAATTGACAAAAGCTAGAACATATACCTACTGAAAAGTAAACGTTGATCAGACATATCTTATATACTAGTCGGGGCAAAATGAAAACATCATCCTTCTCGATTCGGGTCATGAAAGTAAGTATATAAACTTTGTTGTTGTTTCTTGCTCGTTTATTTGCTTCTCAGTGCAGCTCAACTGCTTTGCTTCATTTTTCTCGTACTTATATTTTACAGGCTTTGATAAAATATTGTGCACGTGCAATATTTTCTTTAAGATTCAATTGAAAACCATTTATGCAAGATTTTTTAAATCTCTCTGGCATTTGTTCAAATTTTCATAGTGCAAATTAGATCATTTATTATTATAGAAAGATAGTTTCATATAGTGGATAGTCCTGTGGTGTTGGTTTGCTAAACCACTTTCACCATGTCATTTCTATATGAATAAATCCTAGCGCAGTATCAACAGATTTGTCGTCATACTTTATTTTCATTATTTTTTTTACAAAATTCTAGTCATAAAATTATAGCTTCGTCTTTGAAAGTTTCAGATTTCTTTAATTGAATAAAGTCTGAAGAGGAAAGCCGCCAAATAATTCAGTTTTGAAGAAATGAAACACTCACAAACTCTTTCATATTAATACGTAATGGCTACTGAAATTTCATGATGTTGAATGGCCCGTTTCAACTGTTGCCCACAAAAGGTTCATTGAATTAGTTTGCCTTGGCGGTTTTCAACTTTTTGGTGAAAAAATGGAACACTTTAGGGAATTTTCGCGTGAGTAAGGCTAGTCAAGCAAGTTGACGTGATGTGATCGTAACAGAGAAGAAGCTAAATTCTTAAACTAAACTTGGTTGAGATTTATTTTTGGTACATACATTCTGCTGTAAAAAAGATCTTTAAAAATGTCGTGGTAAAACATTTTTACCAGAAAATTCTAACTTGACAAAAAATCCTTTCCCTGTTATATGAGGACATGTTTTTAACAGGGTGTTATTATGGTATGCTCATGCAGGTATTTAATTCATATCGTTTACTCAGAACTTGCAAGGAATGTGCAAAGTACTATTGTAAATTATGTAACGGCCTGCTCTATTAGTTCTGTTGATGGCTTCATCTGTCTTTTTCTCAGGTATCAATCTATCATCACTAGCAACAGCATAAATCTTTTTCGTCGTTATCTATTACCGCACGTACATTAGGTATATATGTTGTGTATGGGAAGACAGCTCTTCTCTTCCATTAACGCTTCCATAGCTAGGATTTTTCAACCTGAAAATTAGTTGGAGAAGTAGATTGAAAAACTTAAATGAGTTCCTTTCAAAATGAAATATTCTAAAGTGAGCTGAGGTGTAGCTGAGGGAATTGAGCTAATCGTAAATAAAAAATAATGATCGTGAAGTAGAGTCAGTAATCAAATTAGGTTTTTACTTTTCAAAACTAAAGGAAATAAACAACCTTTTTCAAACATGGATTTTTACAGTTGGTATAATCACCAGCTATATGTTTTGCAGTTTCCTTCAATGTAATGCACACTTTCGTCTTGATTTCCTGCCATATTAAGTCGGTTTCAATGGATTCGCTGTAGATTCAGCGATCCAGATAAGTTATTTAAATTCTTTGATTTTTGATTACTAAAAGAAAAGAACAAAGAATCAGTAACGAGTTTTAAAATCTTAAAAACCAACATCCACAACAATATAATACACCTAAATGTTTTTGCCATCATGGGATAATCATATAGCATCATGACTTTAATGTTTATATTCTTAATCATAATAGGCACGATTGAGAGTCAAGGATAGAAACTTTGTTACGAAAACGAGTATTTTCTTTATATCGTATAAGCTGGAAAAGAAACTTGTTGTACTTGAAAAGAAAGTTTTTTGTGTGCCGTCATCACTCAGAGTTAATCTAAGAAAAGATAGGTTAATAGAAGCTTCTCAATGATAGAAACTTTGTTACGAAAACGAGTATTTTCTTTATATCGTCTATCTAAGCACCTGCCTACAATTATAGCGGAGTAAATACGCATCAGCAGAAGAGGTAGTGGGATTCAGGAAACTGGTTAGTGTTTCTCAAGAACTTGTGTACCCACTAACCATTTTCCACCCTCTTAAACCCTTCCAAGTATTACCGTGTAAAACAAGAGGAAAAGAAACTTGTTGTACTTGAAAAGAAAGTTTTTTGTGTGCCGTCATCACTCAGAGTTAATCTAAGAAAAGATAGGTTAATAGAAGCTTCTCAATGATAGAAACTTTGTTACGAAAACGAGTATTTTCTTTATATCGTCTATCTAAGCACCTGCCTACAATTATAGCGGAGTAAATACGCATCAGCAGAAGAGGTAGTGGGATTCAGGAAACTGGTTAGTGTTTCTCAAGAACTTGTGTACCCACTAACCATTTTCCACCCTCTTAAACCCTTCCAAGTATTACCGTGTAAAACAAGAGGAAAAGAAACTTGTTGTACTTGAAAAGAAAGTTTTTTGTGTGCCGTCATCACTCAGAGTTAATCTAAGAAAAGATAGGTTAATAGAAGCTTCTCAATGAACTAACCTGGATCACTTTATAACAAGAGTTTTATTAATGAGTTGACCTGGGACTTCCTTAAATCTCCTTTCCATTGTGAAAAGCTCGTTGTTAGTAGTTGGAAATGAAGAAACTGTCTTTTTTGTTCAAGCGAACCTAAAACACATGAGTATTATGAAAGTTTATTACTAGACGAGTCTGTGTGTGATACAGTGCAACTTCTGTATCTTTCTGTTTTATGGAAATGCTTATGGCTTGATTGTGAAGCTATACTAGAGAAAGAAGTTAAGAGAAGTGATATGAGTAAATAGTGAAAGCATGGCACTTGGGATTCCTTTACTCTACTACTTCTTGTCTTTTTTAAGCTTCTCTTGCATTTTCTCATTCGTGCATGACCACTTTCATTACACTCTTTTCCTCGTATTACTTTTCAAGGGAGTAAGAATGTACAAATAGGAATAAGAAAGTTTCGTTTTTGAAACCCAAGATAAACGATCGAGAATGGAGAAAACGCATAAATATAGTTCATTCAAACCATCGCATCCAGATTACTCTCTAGCCTTATGCTAAGATCTGTAATATTTCTTTTATACCATTACACTACCATACAACATACAGTTTCAAGAATAATATAATCATAACTTATCTAACGTGGTATGCGTATTTTTACAACTGTTACAAGTTTACTCATTTCATGTGAAAATTACTGTATAAAAACATTTTTTAATCTAAAACTATGGCCCAACTTGTCCAATCGTATTGCGGGTATGGCTCAAAGAGCTCAGTGATTAAAGCAAAAAATAAATACGTACTGATAGCTTTTAAAATCCCTTGCTTTGTACATTATTACATATAAAAACCCTGGAAATTGTCTTCAATGGTTTCTTTTGTCGCAGGAAGTAATTTTATCTTAAAAGTAAGCCAATTAAAAATGGTATTACTGTTGCATGTGTTTACCGTATTTCTTGTTCTTATTTTTTAATTTTGGTTTTCACTTGACATTGGAAAGTATCTCAAATTTATTTATTGCGTAGTTTTTTAAGTAATGATAACTAGTACCAAACCTTTATCTCGCATATTAACCTTAGTGTACAACTACCATACTGACGACGACAAGAGAATCTCTTATTTGTAAGGGATTATTCTGTTTTTAAACATATACCTATGTAAAAAGTATAAGGCTAGGGAGATGGCTCCATTTCTAACATTTGAAATTCTGCAACCGAAACTGTTTACGAGACAGTCACTTGTAATGGAACGACCAGAAACATTGTACATAAGGCTTCTGTTCAAGCCATGTGACAAAACAAGCTACAAATGTTCTCAATTGACATAATTCAAACGATGAATGATACCAGCTTTCGTTAGCTTATCGTTAGTTGTACAGTTTCTGATCGCCATTTCAAACATTTTGTAGTATGTAGATAATGAGGAACCAGGAAACGTTGTTTCCAACACCAGTGGTAGTATTACCTCTAGGAAAGATAGCCATTTCTAAGCAAATTGTCATGCATTTTAACACTCTCCCACAGGTATTACTCAGCCACCAAAGAAGGGGATGTATATATAAAATATTTACAACTTATTTGCAACTTGGGGCCTGTTTATACGTGTGGCGTAATAAAATTATAAGACTAGAGCAACTTATGGATCTGTATGGATTTTCTTTTGTTTTATACAGCGCACAACCATTGAAAGTTTCTACTAATCTAAAGAACTAAATGGATATAGGTTAAGCATATTACTGCATGATTGAAGTCATTTGACAGGTATAGTAAAAGTATCTGTTCTTCCGATAAAACACTAATTTAGGGTGGCATGTATGCGCCACGTCTTACTTAACCAGATCAAAACAGAATAAAAGTTATAGAGAATAAATATTTTATAGTGTTTATTCAAAATTTNTGATTGAAGTCATTTGACAGGTATAGTAAAAGTATCTGTTCTTCCGATAAAACACTAATTTAGGGTGGCATGTATGCGCCATGTCTTACTTAACCAGATCAATACAGAATAAAAGTTATAGAGAATAAATATTTTATAGTGTTTATTCAAAATTTAAATTGCAAATTTTTAATTGATCCTGATTGAGTATATATTCCAACAAGATAGAGATTTAACCTGGAAGACTGAAAGAATAAAAACTGAAAGTAAATTAATAGAATTAGGTATGTATTAAAAGGGTGGTAATCCCCCGAATTCTACTAGCTTGGGTAATCCAAGCATGGACTAGTTCGACATTTGCATATTTTGTGGTTCAAATGCATATTTGACATGCTATTTAAAAATGATTATGTGAAGATTTGAATATGTGGATAGTTGACATTCAATCAATAAAAAATAATCCTGATACATTATAGATTTTGAAAACTTTTGAATTCACCCGAAATGTCTTTTGAAATAATCAACACTTTATTTAAATAAACAATAGTTACAGCACACTACTATCTTTATCCATGATATTACTTCATTTATTATTGCAATTTGAGGTATTTGGAATATGGCAGCAGCGGGCATAACATTATAATAATAACTTCCAAGGTATAGTTTCTAAAAAAGTGAAATCATTATGCAAATCATCGGTTTTTATAGATTCCTTTCATTGTCCTTGACGTTTATTTTCGTTACTTGAAAACTCTAAACTTTTCCCAATATTGTTGAACTATTATCATAAAACATTTTGCATAGACGAAATTATTGTTTTAATTTCTGCATTTCTGATGTTCCTTTGAAGTTTACACTCAAGTTTTTGGCAAATCTTATCAGTTTATATTTACAGCTGTCTACGTTTACCCAATAATACTAAAATACAAAAGGGTGAGCTCTATATTCCATAATATACAGAATGTCACAAGTTCTTTCTTATTAGCATTCCACAGCTGCACAAAATTAGGTTTTGACCTGGAAGGTACACGTAGGGGTAGAACAGAAACAAGATCTTAACTTGATAGTAGTGTCACTGTTCATATATCAGAATCAGGGCATTTAGTAGTGAAAGAATGAACCAGGAGATTTGGATGAAAGTGGGGAGAGAGTAGTGATTGGGATGCGTCGCAGTTCTTGTCGAAAAGACACAGTATCACATTTGAACCATATGGCAAACTGTGATGATGATCAAAAACCTCACGCAGCACAATAAGCCAATTCAATCGTGTGATGCATTTTATTAGGCCTCAGTTGTTTGTCTTATTTCCAGAAAAAATATACTGAATGAGATGCATTTCCGAATCAGAATATGTCGAGTAGTACGAAAGAATGTACATGTAATAACCGCAAAAGTAAACACATTCTTACGATAATATTACTCGGTTTGCAAAGGGTCACAGGAGAACGATCCAAAAGTTTGGAAGGCAACCTACGACACTGAAAATTATTACACATCTGTGACCAATATTGCTGCGGCATTATTTGAATTCATTTTTTGCATTTATATTGCTTTCAAAGTTTTAATAAAGAATTCATTAACTCATCCATGACATTCATTAGCGACAAAGTTATTTATTAACGAAATGGTACTTCCCATGCGTGGCAAGTACAATATGTTGAGTTATAAAATGAAAATGATGAAGTATGCAATATTCTATTTCCTATTTTGAGGCTCTTTGAAATTGCGTAAATGGAAGAAAATGTAGACACAAAATTGAGTACACATAAACCAATGTAGAATCATATTTTGGAGTTTTCTTCTAATCTTTGAAATCATCAAAAATCAAAAAAGAATAATTACCTTATAGTATTAACAGCGGTTACAAAAGAAACTGTATGGTTAGGAAAACTGAAAAGCTAGTTACTTGATTTTCTATATTGAATTTATATATCCTAAACATTGTAGACTTTCTTTTTAACAACGAGTCGAAACTTTTTGGTTTTACTAGTTCAACTCTTGTTCCGTTCCTGGAAAGCAAATTCCTTTCCCCTGGTTTAAATTCTTAGAACAATGAAAGAAATTTGTTTTACTGCTGAATAGAGTATCCTGATTTAAATGGAAACATGGAACCTCAAATAAACTAACCTGATTTGTGTTGTTTTCTATTTGAAAGCAAAGAAATTCCATAAAACGCTGGAATTGCTCTCACAAATGCATGTAATCTTGAGCATCACTCCGGTTATAGAACCTAAATAGGATGCAATGGGAATTCCTTAGATAATGTTGGGAATGAAAGGGTTTAGTTTTATCTTTTTCTTATCCCAAACGGAGCTGGAAGAAAACTACATAATGTGTGGCTTCTGAAAAAAACTTTGAAACAAGAAGTCAACAAGAGAGAAAAGAGAAAGTAGTTGCTAATATTTTTACCCTATCAACTGATATAGTTAGATTTGATAGGTTTCCACGCATATCCAAATAATATGACTGGATTTGTGTATAAAATAAAATGAATGTTGTTTTTTGTGTAAAATTTTTTATTTTACTTTTCAAATTGCGTCGACTTCAGTTTCTATCATCAAGGCTTCTTACACTTTGAATTTTTGAAGGTTTAGCCCATCTTTGTAGAATTTCTGTTTCTATTTTATTGCTT
>JAHZNK010000274.1:0-10141 GCA_027744615.1 Lepidocyrtus cf. nigrosetosus NNG-2020 | reverse complement strand
GTCGTTTCTGATGATGCTACATTTTATTATCAAAGCTTTTCATTCATAATACTAGTGCACACAAAGACTAAAACAGCAAAAAATGGCATTATTCAACAAAGGCAGGGACAAAAAAGTGACTGATAAAATTTCTCTAGAAGATTTTTAAAAAATTTCTTTTAAAAATCTTCTAGAGAAATTTTCATGAGACTTTAGAATGGAAGGCTATATTTACTAGTGAATTATGTCCGAATGCACGGCGGCTGGCAACACCATCATTTCCTGTTTTCTTTAGTTAAACGCTAACCAAGCTTACTTCCTTCACAACTTTGTGTTGATCAGATTGCGTGTGCATCCACGTTTTCAATTGTGTGGGTCACACACTTCATCAAACTCATTCAAAGGACATAAGGGACATTGGACAAGAAAACTGCAAGCACAGGGATCCAGCTGGTCCTATATAATCATCTAATCTAAAGTTTTCTACTGAATTCAACTACCTAGTCAAATATTATCTTTTCTTTTGTCCTGGATTCTCCATTGTCGTTGCTCTGTTATTTCTTAATTTATTGCGCCACCATCGTTCTTGCTAATACCACATCTTTTCTATAGTCCTTTGAAGGTTAAAGTAAACATGCTACTTTCATCTTTCTACATACTCAGGGAAATACAACAAAGTTCTTTAATTTGTGAACAACAAATGCAATCTTCCTTATACAATTTTCTCGACTTTAGAAACAGCACTTTATTTCCTCAAGTTGTCTTGATAGGATGGTGACCAAAAGAATAGAAAAGGGGTGTGTGGTGGTGTTTGCAAATTTTCCTTGGTGCATGGTTTTAAAATGAATGAATGGTATAAAATGACTCGAGGATTTCATGTAATGATTCAGCTTTTAGTTTCTTTTCTAGCACGCTGAAGTTACGTAGTATTTGTAAGTTGAGCAAGAAACAATGTGCAGTGAAGCGACATCAAGATTCTCATCATCATGTATAGTGGTTCTCCTCACTTCACTTTATACATTATTAACGTGCACATAACATCAAATATATAAATCCAGCCCACATGCATGTTCACTAATAGCAGTAAACTAGGTAATATATCATGTATAGTGGGTCTCCTCACTTCACTTTATACATTATTAACGTGCACATAACATCAAATATATAAATCCAGCCCACATGCATGTTCACTAATAGCAGTAAACTAGGTAATAATTCTGGAGAGACATCACAATGACATGTTGCCTCGTAAATTTTACCCTTGTGATAAAAGGAGGAAAAACCAGCCCCTCTAATCTGTTTTCCACACTACGCACGATATCACTTTTCTTTGTGCACAGTCTGAAACTATATGCGTGTGTGCCTGTGTACTCACAGGACTCATCCTACTTTTTGAATGAACGTTACATTATTTTCAGCTCAACGACCAGCAACCGTAGCCGTGCCCAAAAAGAAAAGGAAAAAATACTCTCCGAATCACACCACTTCCTTAAGAAACGGTTATGTTTTTCCGTCCTTTCCGATTATCTGTTGGAATGGAATGCTTATAGCTTTCTCCATAGAAAAAAACTATTTTTGATGTAAACTTTTTTCAGTGTCCCAGAACATCGTTTTTTTACATTTATGCATGAAGGAGTGGTAGGGACCATGACAAGGAAGAAACTGATACATATGCTAGATAGAGGTATAATATACCTTTTGGAAGTTTACACTTTTAAATAAAAAGGACCAGAAAATCTTTAAAAATCTAAAGAAAAGTAAGGGTATACGATTTCATAAAAATACCGATAGCATACAGAGGAGAGACATTGTTATAAAATGCATAGCAAGACGTTCAATCTGATAATATTTTAGACATTCTCCTGCACTGCGGTCCGACATAAAAAAGTAGGAAAAAGTTTGCGTTGCTGTTTGAATATATTTCCACCGTGGGACCATACATTTGAAAGACTTTACAAATGAGAGGACATTGTAAAAAAATCCTAGTAAGCCAACTTTATCACTGACCAGTATTTATGCTCGAGTAATAATGTTTAGTAAAAATGAAAAAGTGAAAAAACATAACAATAAAACCATTATTAAAGCGAGAAACTGAATGTTCCTTGGACATTTATTCTATTCTTTTAAATTATGTTTCTGTAACGCTATTCACTTTGGCTATAACATTTTCACTTACTGAAACAATTCAATGGGCACATTTTTCGTGCTTTGACTTTGTTCCTGTACAACATTATTTCCTTTAACGAGGTCTGAAATAAATTCCTTATTGTTACTGCTTATCTTTATTTTGTGCAATGCATAAACCGTATAACTCTTTCGGACAGTGGGTCTTGGACAACATTGCTCAACAACCTACTTTTAGGAATTTGCAAAAACTATTTTATATTTAGATGTATCCCGTTCTGTGGTCATATTATTGTGTGCAAGAAGTTGAAAAATATTTTTGATACCGAAACGGATGGAAAAGGAAAACGCAGAAATTTGTCCTAGTTTTCAAGAGACATGGCAAAGAGCGCCACACATTACATCTTTTAAGAAAAGATCAAAAATGATTTATTAAATGGAATTTTTAAACAGAATTTTGCGTTTCAAAGTGAAGCTTTTTGGAAAATGCAAAGATACGCGTAAACTCATTTCTAAAAATTTCTTTGGGACAGGTGTACTTTTATCTAAAAGTATGTAGGAAGCACAAAAACATAAATATGTTTCTATTTTCCCCCAATGTAGAATTTTTAAGCAAATCTATATTGTTATTGTTATGTTGAATGCACTCGTTTGAGATGCTCCATTCCATCTACATTCCTATGTGTTATAAAGTATTCTTCTTCAATTTCCTCCTTGCCTTTGTAGTTCTTCCTGTAACAACTTTCTCTATACTTTTATGCAGGTCACAACAAAGAAGAATCAGGAAATCTTTGTATTTCTTACTTTGTACTTTGATTTCTTTGGGATAAAAGACCTTTTTCAATCCTTTTTGTAGGCATGTCCTACTTCCTATTCTACCTAACTAAATTGTTACAGAAAAGGCAAAGATTTGAGATGATTCTTTCATTCTCTGATTCATCTGAATATATGCAGATTGAGTTTTCCTTTCATTCAAAACAGCTTCCAACTTTTTTTGCTTGCTTGTATCTTGGACTCTTTATCGAGTCAGGAAAGAAGCCATTCACTGAAATTCAACTATTTTCCCTTATCCTTTATACCACAACTACTTACGGTTATTACATTTCCTAGTCGGCAAACGTTTTAGAAAATCTTTCAAGTTTATTGTATTTGCGCGACATATATCCGTATAATAGAAAATACATGCCTATAAATACTTGTTTTTTCATAAAACATTTGGTTCTTGAAATTCCATCTGGACAAATGCTTTAGGGATTTTGTGTCAAGATGAATCTGCAAAAGGTGGCAATATATTTTTACATCTATTTGCAAAATCAAATCGAAAAGTTTTATCTATTATACACCATTGGATTAAATTGCTAAAGATGAAGCTTCAACAGTTTTCCAAATTGCAATCAACACTTCATTTCAGGTCTGATAAAAACGGCAAATATTCATACGCTGACATAAATTGATTAAATTAGTATTGAAATTCAATACAGACTTTTGATTATGAAATCGCCCCAAGCAAAAAATAACACATCAAAAAGGAATGGTTATTTTTTATATCTTTATGGGCATTTTTGAAAGATTTATTACAATTTCATTCCTTATCGAAAATGCGCATCGTAAAATGTAGGACTATATTATAGTATAGAAATGTTTCTTGCAACCTGTTCAATTTGTTATTTCATGTGAGCAGTACAGTAGTGTGCATTACTGAGCACCTATAATAAATCCGTAACTTTGATGGTAAAAGATTATTCCATGAATATGCAAAAAAACACCCTTCCCTGAAACCCGGGAGTAGGGACTGTGCGTGTATGGGTCCTAACTTTTTAAACCAGTTTTCCTCTTAAGCTTACTTCCGCTTTTGTATGAGAACGCGGGTTGTTGGAACGTGCTCAACGTGCTTCACTGTAAGTCATGAAATGCACTTTGACTAATGCGACAATGAATATAAAGGATTTCATAGAATATTATCCAATTTTCCTTATTTCTTTACAAAAAACGACTTCTTTACTGTAAAAAATATATTGCATGTATAAAAAATACCGCTGTGAGTACCATACTTGTCCTGGAGTATATATCGTTTCTAGTTTCCTGCCTTCGGCTACCAATCGTTAAGAACCATGGAATATATACGAAACACAATTTAGAAAACAAGAATGAATACATTATATCTGAAACGGTGTGGGTAACAATGAAGGTAATACATTTTCCATAAAATTGGATATTAGCAAAATGTGTATTGATGATATGTTTCACCCTCAACCCAATCTTATTTGGTTTAAATAATGCTCTTTTATACTTTACTAGTTCAAAGTAGTAGATCTGACTTTTTGTACATAAAAGCTTAGAAAAATTGGCTTCACTTACTCCTTTTTTGCTTTGCACTTTCACTATAAGCAAACTAACGACAAGTTTACTACAAACGAACGACCTTTTTATTCTTTCCTCTCTGTTCATTTTTTATTCTTTTTAGTTCAAACAAGAAAAATTTTTCTTCCATTTCGTTTATATGCTACGCATTTTTACAGAATTTTATTTTTCTTCATGCATTTTTGTTCACCACTCCTTGAATAGCAAGGTCTTTGGCTACGTGAAAGCATTAGTTATGGCAGAAGAAGAGAAGCAGAAAAATGAAGAAATGTTCACATACGCAACCTCTTTATTTATTTCTTTGACATTTGTAATTGTATGCATTGCGCCGCATCAACAAAGTATGAACATGAAATCCTCTTTCTCTAGATTCCGTATTATTCAGGAACGTGCCATCAGATTTCCTTATAAAGAGCTTCTTTTGATTTCTACAAAGTCACTCTTCTAGTAAACAAACCTTATAATGGTACACATTGTGAAAGTTCCAAAGGGTGAATTTTAAGAACCTATATATTATATTAATATGTTTGATGCAACTGTGAGCTTGGACAAACCTTTATGAGGAGAAATGTATGTACCTACTTTCATTTCAAAATTCCTATCCTTACAACATTTTAACATTGTATAGTTATATAAAAATGCACCTAATCATCACATTCCAAATCCCTTCAAATACTTTGTGCAAGAATAAGCCCACAATTTTATTCTATAGAGAGTGAGGATATTGCATCGAAAGTGCATTTGGAGAAAGTCATGATTATTACTCCATGAAAAAGTCAAAAGTAAAAAGAGATGAAAAGAAGAGCTAGGAAATACTTTTTTGAAAGGAAAGCTATAAAAAGTGAAAAGAAATGCAATAATAACAAAAGAGCGAGAGCTGGAAAAAAATTACCTTGAAGTTTGAGTCCATTAAAGTTTTTTCCGACGGTTGCCACGCCGGACAATACAACAGTAGATCCATTTGAATATGAAGGTGGTGACGCATGCTGAAGGTTATTAAAGACTTTGAAATCTCCGTTGACCAGCATGGTGGTGGTATTGTTAACTCCTCCATGAGGAAGATGATGTGGAAGAAGATGATGATCACCGTTGGTTATTCCACGAGGATGATGGTTTAGTCCACCAAGACTGCCACCATTCCCATTGCTCCCGACACCACCATTACTCAAAGGTGTGAGGGTTAACAGTAAATCCTGTCAGAGATATGCGTACAAAAATTCCCAAAAGAGTTAGAATAGCATTCATTTTATTAAAAGGGGAACGTCACCTTTTCAGCAACGTACAACATTGACACATTGTATAATAAATATATCTACTTGGGTGATGTCGTAGTTTAGTATAGGGATACGAAAAATAAGGAAAACATGAAGGTGGGAAGAGTTTGTGCAAAGTATATCAACTCCTTTTGTATTCATGACATATAATGGGTGAAAATGGGTAAGATAAAGTAACCATTTCCTCGTATTCTCGCCCTTCCGTTTTACCACATATTATCTTCTTATTTCCCCATATTTGCAATGCAGCTTCAACCTATAAGGTATCTCTATAAGGTACGTAGAAAAAATATTTTAAATAAAAGTTTTAAAAAACACATTTGGTTATACAAAAAGAGTCGAGGGTAGCCAAAAATCATTTCACGTCTTGCATAAGAGCACAGCCTAACATTTACAAACAACTTCTTGGTCAAATTAGAAAGTCATCTTAAATGGATGTGCGATGGGGGAAGGGGATTTCAATAGATAATATATCCATGACCATTTTTCAAAACAGATCTTTGCAAATACCATCATGTAAGTGCAACCATTAAGTAACAACTTGGAATCTGAAATGGTTCGTTTTTTCAAGAAAATTAGCTACTTGAAGTGTCTTCTTTTTAGATTTATTTGAAAAGAAAAAATGCTAATCCGTTAGGGAATGTTTCATCTAATCCCCGAGTTCATGCCCGCCCGAAGAGGTCAATCTTTATTTTCCCCCATTCTATTTTGTTATCAAGAAAGTATATACATTGACCATAAATCATAATTCCATGATATTGGATAAAATAAATAAATAATACAAGTAAATGAGTGGTATATATTGGTCAGTGTATAAATTTTGACTTGTTTAGCAGGGTAGCAATCTGGGGTTCAATCCCCTTTTCTTTTGCAATAGAAATATCTAAAGAAACTTTAATAAAATCTGTAATGCCACGTGTAAGTAATGCTCATGATGAAAATATTCTCATATCTATAATTAAACTTGATAGAAAAGTATTTGCTGAGGGGTTTACCTTAACACCTTCAGTGGTAGGATTTGTTTGAGTGACGATGTGCGTCGGGACAGAACTCCACGTAGTTCGCCATGGAAAGTGAAAGGCACCAGTATGAAATTGGAAAGCTGATGATATGGAGCGACCATTACGTCTCATACATATGATTAATCCAGCAACAACACCCGAAAGTAATATTAATCCTGAAATAATTCCAACTACAGTTTCTACCATTGATGAATCCAAGTCCCCTGAATCCAGAAACAAAAATATTTTCACATTACATAATGTTGTAGTACTACTCTACAAGTATGCAAAAATTCAACTTGACGACACCAAAATACACATATGGCTCAATGGATGGTTGAGGTAACAGATGCAAAATAATAAATTTCATGCACTTTTAATTTTTAACAAAAAGTATAATACTTTTGATTAAGCCGTTCTTTAAGCTAGATTGACTTTAAACTTTCACTCACTAATTTATTGCTTTTGTTTTAGCATATCATAGTCAAGCACACATGTTTATTTTTGTAAAGTTATTTTTGTCATTTCATGAACCAGAAAGCTATTTGTGTTAAAAACAAACACATTGTCTCTCAAAAAGCTTTGATCAAAAAAGCTTAAAGGGAGAGAAAGAGTTTGCAAAAGTTTAACCAACATCGTTTGATACGGAATATTTTTTATTAGGACAAACTAAAAAAAAGTTTTCCTCTTCTGTCCGAATGTTAATTTGACATAAAGCTACCTTTGAAGGGAGTTGGTTTATTGTTTGCTTCATGTCTAATTATACATGCGTCAATAAACTGTATCGAGCAAGATAAATACAGAAGCAAGCAGTCAGTTGTGGTAATAATGGATTTTTGAGGACTGGTTGATAAATATAAAATTCATTAACTTTCTCATTGTTTATTTTGGGACTTGGAATTTCAAAATATTAAAAATAGGTTAAACAAAAACCTGCTAAAAATACAATTAATGTTGTTGACAAATTTGGATTGCTTCAAAGCAAAGCAATACAAATAGTACTAAAATACAATAG
Source organism: Lepidocyrtus cf. nigrosetosus NNG-2020 (assembly GCA_027744615.1). Lineage (NCBI taxonomy): Eukaryota > Metazoa > Arthropoda > Collembola > Entomobryomorpha > Entomobryidae > Lepidocyrtus > Lepidocyrtus cf. nigrosetosus NNG-2020. The sequence goes on along the minus strand of JAHZNK010000274.1, from coordinate 2,387 downwards.
CAGCAAAGTTGTTTTCCACATTGTTTGCAAAGGCAACTTTTAATGAACAAGCTTTTTTACGATCAACGAACCATAAAAACTTTTATGTCTATAAAAAGCATGCTATTGATTCACTATTCAAAGTGAAAGTCGTAAAAGTGATGAAAGTTTCTCTGACGCCACACATGCTTAATTTGCTATATTCACTCGTGATAACTAATGTGGAAAGGACTCTTTGATACAACTAATTTTGTCAATATCTTTTGAAGCAAAAATCTTTCATTGAATCACATCAAGTAGAAGATGTGTTTAGTTATTTCATTTATAAATATTGAATTATTGCTATATCATGCTTAAGCAGCGTGTTCAGATTAAAAGGATAATACAGTTTTCATTCCATCACAGATCACAGCCAAAGATATATCACTTTACTAGATCAAAAACTAGGAGCGTAGCCGATTTTACAAAGAAAAAAGTACCGATTTCCAAAGGTGCTTGGGTATCAGGGAAATCCACTTGGGCGTCTGGTCCCAGTTCTTCAGTGTAGTTCCCATCGTAAATCTCTGTTGAACAAAAAATACATACGAATAAAGTTGGCGCATTATTATTGCATTATTATTACTGCTGTACATAAGGATCCATAATATGTTCCCATTCCATTCAAAAGACTTCTTTTTTATCATAAATCTAATAGTTTCGCATTATCATACACGCATACGCATTTTAATACTGCAAAATCCAATAAAAGCGAATGAATTCCTAGTTTAACAATACCATGTAAAAATGCTATACATACATCTATTGTGTTAATAATAGTAGTAGCATATATAAGCGGACGACAGAATATTTCCTGTTTCCGTCACGCCATCCTCCTTTTTCTATACAATAGATCTTCATGGATATTGATGTGATATAAAAAATACTCGACACGATGGAATGATTTTCTTTGCACAATATTCTGTCACTTTAGATTTATTCTGATATTTATTAATATAATCTCTTCCTGTGAATAACAGCTTTTGTGCAACTTTAGATATTTTACATAGTTCTTGTGAGTTACTTGACTTGAACCTCAGAGGATCACTCTTCTTTCAAGGAGAAGAGTTCAAACAACCACGACACTCACTTTACAACAACTAGAACAAAATATAATTCAAAGAGCACGACTTTGTTGTCCAGCAATGATTCCCACCTAATTCAATTTGACACGAAAAGCAAAATTGGAAAGGTCAAAGAGAAAAATACAGGAAATGAATTCACAATCTAGGTTATGCACTCATATCATCAATACATAATAATTATAAACGGAATCATCTAAGACATCAAAGGTTTGTGTATTATGTTTGCAACAAAAAACCACTTATTCAATATTGTTTGATGATGCATCCTCTGTTATGTCGAAAGATAGGGTTTATAATTATATTGAGAATATTTGCACATTCCAAAAGGTGACTACTAACTATCCATTACATTCTTAGAATCTTTATAATTTCAAATTTCTATGCAACTTTGAGCATTTTGAGGAATTGTCCATGTCTCTCAAATTACGGTACTGTAAAGACTCGGTTAAAATTTTGAAAATCTTCAAAAAAAGGTAGATGAACAGATGCACCAGAAGAAGAAATCCATTTCACATATCTCTAATGTCAGGCAGGGCAAGTATAGTCAATCAGTTTTAAAGATAAATCTTTCTTCCATAACAATCAAAAATGTAATACTTTGGATGAAAAATACATCAAGAGAAATGGATTACGTAAATAATAACATTCCCTGTAGCTGCATGCAGTCAGGAAATGAAGTAGGGGATAAATGACTGGAAAGGATGTACCAAACAAGTTTTATGGAAACACAAAAATGAAATAGGGATACTCAATTTCAACTAGACAGCCAAAGCATATATAATAGTTAAACTTTTTAATAAAAACATTTCATTTTGAGGTAAACAACGGTGTATGCTTGACTTTTCAACCAGTGTTGAATGAACCACCTAATATAATTTTTTAAATAAAAATCTCTAATTTATCAAAATTTTTATTCATAGTTTGGTTGTTGTGTTTATTAAATTTGGGATTGTTTATACTAGAAAATGAACCATATTTATTCTTTTATGTTGATTTTATATTACAGATTTCGTTCCGGATCCACCCTAGTCAACCCATTTAATACTTGCTACTAAAGTTGATATTTAAGAAGATAGAGGCAAGGTAAAACCTGGACGCAGCATATACTATACTACTAAAGAATAGAATGGAGTCTTTGACTGTGAAAGTTATGACGTTACGTATTATATTGAGTGCAAAGAAAAATTGCTCTCATCTTGACAGAATGCAGGCACGGCTGTTGCATGACGCCACGTCGGCTAGAATGGAAAGAAAAGTTGACTAAATAGCTTGAGAAGTTCATGTTTT
>JAHZNK010000273.1:0-11262 GCA_027744615.1 Lepidocyrtus cf. nigrosetosus NNG-2020 | reverse complement strand
ATTCCCTTATTGATTACTTGAGCTTGAAATCCGAGTTTGGGGTCAACTACGTAGTTTACCTGCAATATTTAATTATATTTATATTTTATAAATTATTCAGTCTGATGTGTTATGAATCACTAGTAAATGAACTTGAATGAATTTTCACACTGCACCAGACGGGAGAAGATATAAAGGTAAATCTTATTGAGAAAGCTTGTTAATTCACTTTATAAGTAAGCCTTAAGTGAGATTTTTTGTTTGTCAATCTGGTGAAAATAAACTTTTACCAAAAATCTCCGTACTTGGTTTCGAACTTCATCATAACAAGCCTATTCATTCAAGTTCATTTAAGGCGATTTGCCTATGAATTTGATAAGGTCTATTACTCAATTACCGTTCTAAGAACTCCATCGGGTTGAACAACTGAGTAATAACCTGATAAAAAATAAATAAAATTATTAATATAACTTGGCACATGTCACATAGCAGTAGTAAAAGCTTCACAAGGATAGAAGGCAGCCAGACTTGAGAGTCAAAGTTTGAACTGCCTACTACGTACGAATACTTTATTGTATTCCATCATGAAAATTCCATAATTTGTGTATCGTGTAACGTTCCAATTGGAATGACGGGTAGAGTAGACTCAAATTCTAAAACTCTTTTTAGATTTGAAAAATCGACTCTACGCGATATCAGTTGTATCATACCACTGCTACGGTAATATTATCAACCCTTAGCTACATTACTCATTGGGGTCGGGGGGGGGTGTGGGAGGGGTTTACCTTTAGTCAACTCTCCATCTCTGACCTCACCCGCTGACTTCTGAAATCCATGGCCAAAGCCCCCTGGGGCTGGAATAGCAGAAACGGCCACAACGGCAACGGCCAGAGCAACGAAAACCTTATAAACGAGACAAAGACACCAAAATTAGTCACTAGTTCTTCTTTTAGCACAGGGTCGGTTAAATAGAAACACTTACGGTAGCAGATTGCATGATGATTGACTTTGTTTGATTGTTTTTTGTTTAAGTTTTAACTGTCACAAACAAAATGAATGAATGACAGAGATTTCTCCTGTGTCTTGTATTTATACCATTTGATACGAGTGCCATCGCCGTCACTTACAAAAACCCCTTCATAAAAATATTATATAATATAAAATCCCTACATAATCTCCTCTAGATCGTCGTTAAATATAGGTGACCGTTTTAACAATACATACATAAACAAAGAAAACATTTAAAAAACGTAATTTCCCAAGCTAAACTGCGTACCTCTTATGACGATGGGGGAGGCGGAGACAGGATGGGAGCACTTTTAATCGGACAGCACTTAACCTAAGCTTTTAAAGAGAACCCTTCACTTATCTTTTTTGTTCTTTGTTTCATATCGTGTCATATCATGTAACAGTTTGCACTAGCACCCTTCCCGCAAAAACAGTCCATTTGTGGTTGATTTATCATCATCATTATCATCAATCATTATAGGAAAATTATATAACTTTTGATGATCATCGTCCCTACAGTAAATTATACCTACATGTATCGATGCGTTTAATCACATAGCTTTTTAAAGTGGGAAAAGAAGGAGGATGAAAATTATTCACACGCTTTAATCATTTATAGTTAGTTAATGTGAGTAAGCAAAAGTAGAAAAAATTTAAATACTACATAAAATTTTTCTTGTAATGAAATGAAAAGCAAAAGTTTGAAAAACTCATTAATTACTGTATAAGTCTACACAGTTTATTGTTAAAAATTTGCTACCTATATAATAATGCAGCAGCTGCCCCTTTGTAATTATTATTCTGTATTTTTATAAAAGAGAATGTGTTTTATTAGGTTTTGTGTACAGATAAATCCTGTGATTTTTCAGTAATAAAATAGAAATAGTAAAAATACTGATTGGTATTTGATTGAACAAAGTAAAAATAAGCAAAATGCAACAATGTAGTGTTTAATCATATACGTTTGTATTTATGTAATAATCATAATTAGTCTAGTGGCGGCGGTGGTGGTTTGATGGGATCATATCCCAGGAGAAATAGGCATATGTGACAGGTGTACTTTTTTAAAAAATTTAAAATGCCACATCATGACAATAATAATAATGAAACCACAGATAAATATTACCAACAATGACAATGCTTTGGTTTTGACTGGGATCATGTCGATGTGTGAATATAGTCGCTACCTGATCTCCATACAAATTGGCACGAATGAGATTAAAAAACAAACTAATATCTATGGGATAGTAAAAGTTTGGATAGTTTATTCTCTCTGAAACAAAATTTTAGAACTCAATTTTCACATTGGTATTTTAATAGCATTAATATTCCAATTAAAAATTTTGTTACATAAGAAATCCATATAGGTATGAATGTATCTAATTAAGTTAATAAAATCGCTTGAAAATGTGCTAAAGTATGCTTAAAAGACTTTAATGATGCAGATGGTTAATTATCATAATTTAATTATATGATATAGAAAGGATCATTAATAAAATTCTTCAATAATGATTAGAATTTATATGAGCCCCGAAGAGCAAATTAATTTAGGAAATGCTTGGCCATTTAGATTGAGATGCAATTAATAAAAATTGAATTGATTTCAATTATTGAGTTTTTTATTTCAAAAGGAACTCGATAAACGAAAGATAAAAGCAGACAGATCAGTCAAAAGAGGTTTTTAGGATAAAAACAGATAAGGATTATAGGAGAAGAAGTGAGGAAGAGGACTGATGTGAGCAAAGATAAAGTAAAGATAAAAGCAGCGTAGATTATAGAAAAAGGAACAAAGTGCTTATAGACTATCTAAATTTATATAATACTATATCACAGAAAATGATTTAAATGTGATTAACAACATTTAAAATATTGCACAGAAACTGAGACTATGGCAGGTAGACTATTGCCAGTACGTGAAAAAATATGAAAAGGTGGATGTGACGGCAAAAAAAGACTAGAGAAGAGTAAAAAGGTTTGTGAAAGATTAGCTAATTATTATCCCGTTGTTGGTTTTTAACCGTGGTGTAATCCATAGACGGCAGGGTGTCCAGCTACTCCTTTGTTAATAACTTGAGCTAAAGTAAAAAAGAGGAGAAAGTTTTTAACATTGAAACTTCACGTTAGCCCACGTTTCTTGTAAGTCTAGCTTCATTCGCTTTAAATATGATTTTTTACCTTGGAATCCTCCATGAGGGGTGGAGATGTAGTTGACAGTTCTCAAGACACCTAAAGGATGGTTTATATAATGTAGTTATAGTTTGTATAAATTCATCAAGTGGTAAAATGTATAAAATTTTTAATTTTTACCATCGGGCTGAACGAGGGAGTAACTGCCCTTAACGACTCCGCCATCTCTTGCTTCAACCTGAGATTTTTGATCCCCTGTAATCTTATCACTCACACCATAGGAAAATTTATAAGCAGGATAGGCATATAGATCTTTGACCACGACGGGGGCGACGGGAAGGTATCCTCCGGGGTAAGCTGAGACGGTGGTAGCAACAGCGACCAAAGCAAGAACGATCTAAAACCAGAGAGAGATAAAGATTGTAGTTTTTTGTTTTATGCTAATTTAAATAATTTTAATTAATTGGGCACTTACAGCGGCACGCATTTTGATTCTGAGGTTTTTAGTTTCCAAAATGGAAATTAAAGTATTTGTTAAGAAGATAAAATGTTTTTAAGAAGACTTGATAAGAAGAAAACTTGAACTGATGACAACTCTGGCGAATCTTTGCGTATTTATACTACTCTATTTTTAGCACGAGCCCAATTTATTGACTTATTTGTGAATAAGAATGCTAATTTCCGGCAGTATTTGCATAAACAAGATGAATACAGAGTAAAGTAATTCAGGGTAAACCTGTAACAATCTTCCTGCATTATTGTAATTAATTTTTATGTCAAAACAGGACCCTTTGGCAAATATTTTCTGTCGTAAATGAATAATTAGCAGTGTCTAATTTCATTTGAGGATCTCTATCAGCAAAATAAAAACAATTTCCGTTAACATGTTATCAAATTTGCACTCTACCAAATATCATCCTCCCCCACCACCTCCTAAAAACAATTTCCGTTAACATGTTATCAAATTTGCACTCTACCAAATATCATCCTCCCCCACCTCCTCAAACTCCTCTCGAGCAGCCCAATTATCACTGTTTGAGATCATGTTTTGCATAATTCGTTACGGTCATTAATTGACCAGTGATTAGTGGATGGTGCAGCCTTTCCTTAAAATTGCATCAGGTTTTTTTTACTTTTTTATTTGCAAAATAAAGTTCTTATCAAACCTAATTATTTATCATTTATAAGTACTCTTCATATGAGTAATTTGCTGGTTGGATTTAATGCTGCATCATAGTTAAAGTCTTCAGTCTTCTTCAATTAATGGGGCTTGATTTGATATAGTACTCAATGACTTTATCGTTAAAAAAGTTATATATAGACGCAAATTCTTTTTCTACCTAGTATTAACTTTATTGTTACGCAATAACATTGTTGTAAATAATAATAATTTTTCTCGCATTGTGTTAGATTAAGGGAATTAATGCATTGTTTTACACAATAAACCTTTTGTTTCTGATTTAGCTCGTTATTCATTGATTGTTAAGAAATAGTTTGCCTCCTGCTGCACGTATCACCCTAAATTTATGTCTTTTCGCAGAAAATGATACAATTCCTTCATATCGATTACTATTTTTACATTGTATGTACAAGCTTAAAGAATACTCCGGAATTAATCATTTATTTGTTTAAGCTTTGTTTTCATATAACCTTTTACAAACTGCAATCTGTCAACTCGTTAGCAAAACATTGCAGCAGCAATTAAAATGGATTATTATTAAGTAATTTTGTTCAAAGGCGCGCAAAAAATATTATGCAAATTTAGTATTTTATGAATTTGATGATAAATATGGAAAAGTTTGCAAATTTTGTTGCATAAAAATCGATAGCTTTATAAATAAACTTGAACTCTTCTATGCTCAATTTAGTTTTTAGTTTATGAAATATTTATTATATAATAAGTTTATTAAGCATGTTTCAAAGTAAATTACTACATAAAAACTCAAGTCCCTAAATAACTTAATGTAATTAGATGAATTAGATTGATAACGAACCAAAGCGTATTGTGAAATAAAGCCACAATCATAATGACTCAATTTTTAATTGATTAATGAAATAAGGAAGAGGATTTAAAGTTTGTTTTGTACTTTTTTAAAACTTTCATCTTCCTTCCTCTCGTTGTCAACTCAAGTCAAAAGGAACTGAGATTGATAATCTGAATTAATTGGACTATCCGAGTATCATTTAATAGTTTCAAATTAAATGTGATTGCTTTTTAATTATAATGGAAAATTTCCAATAGTTTATTAATTAGGTACTTGAGCATTTTAATGAATGAATATTATACTTCATAATGAATAATTTTATGCCGATGAGTTGAAAAAAGTTAATAATTTCAGTTATATTATTAATGTTTTATAAAAGAATTTTATTTGTCTTTTAAAAACATTTGTACAACACACATAGGTATAAAAAAGAGAAAGACATATATCAGTCTTGCCTTTTAAAATGGCAGCAGAATGAATATTGTAGGCGACAGAGACTAGAGAAAAAAGCAAGTTAAAACTAAAGAGTTAGTTAACTAATTAACAAGAACAAAAAAGCTATAAAGAGCTACTACAAAAAGAAATGCAATATTGCAGTAAAAGAAAACGTGTTTAAGAAAAACATGCACACACTTTATGTAAGCACAAAAAGAATAAAATTAAAAGCGATGATGAAGGCAACAAAGCGATACTGGTTGTTTTATCCTAAAAATATAGTATGGCAGGTTCAGTATATGAACGGTTATTTGACTTATCCAAGAAGGGCAGCAGCACTTGCTCCCAAGCCAAGTCCAAGAGCGGGAGTGCTAAGAGCACTGTGAACTCCAAGTCCAAGTGGGACTCCAGCCATCAGGCTCCTTGCGCCAAGTCCGAGTCCCAATCCGGTAAGACCCTGTAGATATTTAAGAGTTAGATTAGGGATACAGTAAGAATATTTTATAGAAGTAAATAATTTTATGTAAACTTACTCCAAGGGCGAATCCACGGGCAGCGGGAGAGATGGAGATTCCAGGTCCCAAAAGCCTGGGTCCAAGGGCAACTGGGTGAACAACTTGGGCTTGGTATCCAACTGGCACAGCGTAGTTAACGGCACGAAGGAGACCAGCGTCAGTTTGAACTAATCCGGCAGCAGCGGCTTCAGAAGCTGCAGATTTTTGATCTTCAATCATTGGGGCAGCAGCATAGATTGATCTGTAGGCTGGTCTTCCCTGTAAAATAAAATAAGTAATTTTAATTTTGGTATATAACAATTGCGCAATCATATTTCCAATATTATAATAACACTTTTGAAACCTGATGATTCTTATCATCATCTTTCACTACTGGACTCACGTAAAGGTCGGTAACCGGAATGGCAGCGGTAACTGGTGCCACCACTGATTGTTGAGCCTCTTGTTGTACAACAACTGGAGTGATTGATCCCCAAGCGGATGCCAACACGGTGGCCAAAACAAAACAGACCTAAAGAAATATTTTTCGTAAATAGTTTGTAAACTTTCAAATATCAAGTCTTAGAACAATTAAATATTTCGGGGTTTCTTACGGAATTCATTTTTGATATTCTTTAACCCTTTGCTCTTTTACTGATTGTTGAGCCTCTTGTTGTACAACAACTGGAGTGATTGATCCCCAAGCGGATGCCAACACGGTGGCCAAAACAAAGCAGACCTATAGAAATAATATTTTTCGTAAATAGTTGTGAACTTTCAAAAAAGTCTTAAAACAATTAAATATTTCGGGATTTCTTACGGAATTCATTTTTGCAAGTTTTTTTGTGGGGGAGTTTACTTAATGAAATGAAATGTTAGATGAAATGAGACTGGATGACNAAATGAAATGTTAGATGAAATGAGACTGGATGACTGAGTGATCTGATCAATGATTTCAATCACTTTTATACTTGCGCAACTTTTAACGTTGTTGTCAGTTCTCTATCAAGTAAATTCAAATGTATAATTCTATCAATACTATTCATTCATTTCCTCACGATTCCAATGTTTTAAGTACGTGTCACTACTTTTATATTTGAAAGAGCAAAGGGTTAAAGAATATCAAAAATTAAAATGCTCCACGAAGATTAATTAATACAGTTAAAATATGCTTATTATTATTAATTGCAATTAACACTGGGCCCTTAAAGTGTAAAGACCTTCGCAATAAATACAAATCATGCTTACATTACATGAGCTTGTTCTTACATAATATTTATTATTTATGCACAGAAAAAGATTTATTTAAAACGATGGAGTGAAATTATTTGCATGTCTTTTCCTCTTTTTTGCTTTGCAGTGCAGTCTGGTTATAATGGTGATTGGCCTTTGACTTGTTGAAAAGCGTCCGACTATTCACGTGCAGTGTGTTTACTTAACAAACGTGATAAATTTAACGGTATTTCCTTCCTATGTCCTGCAAACCCTTACAAAAATATTTTATAAAACTTTAAATTTAACTGTGCGTGTGGGTGTTGTACAATTTTAGGTAATAATAGCAATAGTAGCGAATAGATTTATTTTGCTACCTAAATGATCTCTCGTAGAATTTCTGTTACATGCTCTTTGCATGTTCTAAAACTTTTAGCCAGGCACGCATCAATTACCATCTTTGCATCTAAACTCAAAGGTTATTATTAAGGGTGCACGCAGCAATCATACGCACAATTTAAACGATTGTCCTTTTACTAAATTCACAACATCAAATCGCAGGAAAAAATTGACGCGATTTGGCAAAATTGACGTCCGGAAAAAAAGAAAGAACGATTGAATTTTTAATCTAGAATACTAGACAACGCTAGAAATGCCATGATAATGATTTCGATTTGAAATTTACTGTTTACCCGTTTGTTAGCAGTCATATTTATGTCTTCGTTTCGTTTTAAGATGGATAAGACTTTTTAAACCTTAACACGCTTTCGGGTCTAAGTAGCTAAAATTGCGTAAGGACACGACCGCTCCAAAACAGTTGCGGTTTCCTTTTCTACGCCTTTCTATTAGCACATCCTATAGTTAAGCCTTTTTCTAATTTTACAGGTATTATGCAATATTATATGCGTTTAAGAAAAACAAGACAAATATTTTTGTGAACGGTTGTTCTTTATTGAACTCCCAACGTGAAAAATATATCACAGAAAAAATTGACGTAATTTGGCAAAGATTTTCCGTTAAAAAGACTAGAAAGGTGACAGACAGAGGATGTGAGGTAAGAAAAGAAAGAGAGAAGGAAAATTGGTGTTTTTGCTTTTCGGCTCACACCCGGAAAAGAAAGATGATTGATTAGACAGTAGGAAAAAGAAAGAAAGGCAAGAGCAGGCGGTTTTAACCCCAGTAGACAACGCTGGAAGCGCCATGATGAAGTCCAAGACCGTGTCCAAGGAAAACATCGTGGTGGTGATTATCGTGATGGTGTTGATGATGATGATGGCTCTCGTGGTGTCCATGTTGTTGGTGTTTTCCATGTCCTTCTTGGTGCTTGTGACCATCGTGGTGTGGGCCTTGATGGTGGTGCTCGTTATGGTGTCCATGATGGGAAATGTGTTGGTGGGCGTGGGCGTGACCATGACCATGACCGTGGTGAGAATGGTGGTGAACGGGGTGGGTGCTCCATCCGTGGTTGATTACTTGAGCGTTGAATCCTCCGTGGGGAGTGACAATGTACTGTAGATAAGGAATTTAAACATTGCAGAATTTAATACATCTTTCTTCAGGATTCCCTGAATTTCGCATCAAGTTTGATGTCACTCACATGAGTGATACCATTTAACCCGGGATGATCTTATATTGAAATTAAAACTTATTTATTTATTAAATTTATTTTTTTACAAACCTTTACGGTTCTGACCACTCCATCAGGTTGAACGAGACTGTAGTGACCCTTGGTGACATCACCATCCCGGGATTCAGAGGCAGACTTAATATCATGAGTATGTTTATCAGAAACTCCATAAGAAAAGTGGTAGTGTGGGCGAGTCTATTAAAAACGTTAAAATAAAATTATATACTTAATCGTCAATTTATAAGAAATCTTATTAATGTTGTAAAGACTTACGTGGATATCAACAGCTCCTGCGGAAACTGCAGCCACAACAGCGGCCAAAGCGAAGAAAACCTAATAATACAAAATAACTGATTTTAAGTCAATTAAACTACACTTCCTTTAATTGTTATTAATATAGTTTACTCACGGTTGCGGATTGCATTTTGGAAATGAATTGGAGTTATTTCTTGAACTAACTGTTGTCGAATGATTTAAGTCAAAGAAATTGCAGTGGTTTTTATACTAAATTCCTAAATTCGTACCTGAAAATTTTTAGCCAAAATACATCATATTTATACATATAAACTTCGTTTTCGTTTGTAAATTATTAATAAGTGTGGTAGGGTAGATAGGTAGGCGTGTTCCGAGCGGTAACATAAAGTTCTGTCTTCCAAACACCCATAAAACCAAATATTCCAACATGACATGTTATTTAGTGCGTTGAAACTGTTGCTAAACATACCTACCTCCTATTGGAAAAACATTATCAAATCTGTATCCGCAATAAAATCTAGCTCAATAATACGCTGAAGATTTGATGATAGTTACAGATGAAAAAACAATTTATTAAGACCGATTGCCAAATAATAAATTTATTGGGGCAAAATAAAACTTTAAAGTTTGACTCAATATTAATATAATTCCCATCCTTTCCTAAAATGCATTATCCGTCTTCATATAATAACTTTTAATTAATGCAGGTAAACAAACAGTAAAAATTAACCCATATCAATCATTGGTTATCTAAGGAGGTGTGTTTAACTTGCAAAATTTAAGACGCTAATCATATTTAGTCTTTCATGTGTGTCCACTGGGTACGATGCCGTGTAAGGAACAAAACAATTTTTTGTATTACGTTTTATTACATCGTCCCAGCGTAGGTATGTATTAATAGGTAAATTACATATTTTCATTTTTGATTAATTATATTCAAGTTTTGAGTACAGACGACGCGACATATATGACAAAATAAAAGGTTATGAATGAAAATGGAATTGGTTGGATTTGGTTATGATCTTTTATGAATGTTATGCATTTAATTCAGTAAATTTTGCAATTGGTGAATTAGTAAATTTTCTTTAAAAAGAGTCTTTATTCATTTCAGTGAATGTAAAGATAAAACAACAGAGTGAAGAATAGTAAGTATAAAAGTAGCAACAAAGTTAAGAAATTAAAGGGAACGAAATACTGAGAAAGATGGAACTAAAGTTGTGTTCCAGAGATGACTAGTAAAGAGAAGCAGCAGGGGAAAAGAATGGAAATAAATAGCAAGATAAAAGGGGATTTGGAGGTTATTGGGGTTTCTTAGATGGGATTTGGGGTAGTTGGGGTTATTTAGAGGGGCTGGGGCTAGAAAAAAGACAAAAGGTTTAGAAGGGGCTTAGTGAGGCGGGGGGCAAGGGTGGGGGAAGGGACAAATTCTTAAGAAGGTTCAAAAGATTAAGAAAAGGAGGAAGGAAGAAGAAATAAGAGCTAAATTGTTAATGCTAAAATTAATGAACATTGCTTCAAAAAGCCTGTAAATATTAAAATATGGCAAGTATGGTAAATATATAAATGCTTTTAGTCAGTTTCACTGCTTCCATTGCTTCCGTTTTCAGATGAAGAAGCTGAAGCGTCTACTGTTTCACTAGGAGCAGCAACGACTTTTTCATTTGATGAGGAAGCTGCAATTACAGGTGATCCAATGTTTCCAATTACGCCAAGACCCCCAAGCAGTCCTCTGCCTCCGATTCCCTTTCCGATTCCAAGAATAGCTGGGTGTCCTACGAAAACAAAAACAAGTCCAATTTAGTAAAATTTATAGTTGACCAGCTCTATTAGATAACGGTTGTGACATGTGAGGATAACGCACCTGCTACTCCCTTCATTAAAACTTGGGCTTGGAACCCGCCAAGAGGAGTTACGATATAGTTTACAGTACGAACTACGCCTAGTTAGTTAAAAGGTTTGGTTAATTTTTAAAAAATAAAATGGGTTTGATGACTAATTAAATATTAAAATTTAAAGGGTTCTTACCATCAGGCTATAGGTATGTTAAAAATAAAATCAGAAAGATAGTTAACAATTAGTGCAAAGTTGAAAATTTTGTAATGTGATCATTTATTTAGTAATTCAATTTGAAACTAACCTG
>JAHZNK010000272.1:0-11328 GCA_027744615.1 Lepidocyrtus cf. nigrosetosus NNG-2020 | reverse complement strand
TACTGTCAAAAAATAAAAATTGAAAGATTGTAAGTAGTACTGATACTTTATACGTGTGTCTGTCCGTCTGCGAATTTTTCAGGATGTATGATGCGCAAAATATGTAAGACGGAGAAGTAAAGAGAACGCACACGAGTGGGACGAGTGATGATGATGAGAGGAAAAGAGAAGGATGGACAAAAATTCTCAACAGCCCACGCCGAGCTCCTCCTTTTCATCTTCTTGACCTTATATCCAACTGGGGGAGAGTGAAATGAAGAATCAATCAAAATATTTGCAGAAGCATTGCATAAATTGAATGATTAAAAATAAAGTATTTTTCGATTTTAACCGAGAGTTATTTTCAACGAGAAATTTTGTGATTAACAAGGAGAGGTCTGTCAGATTTTATTAAATACTTTTCAGTTTTATTACCATCCTGTAATCTTATACAGATGTGGTTGGATAAACAACTATTTTGACGAAAATAAAGTCTGCAGTTTTTTTTAATGAGATCAAAATTAAATATTTGATAAGATTGATGATGAAAAAAGATTGAGAAAAAGTATCGGTAAACAAACCAGGGGTTAGATAAAAATTGTTTTTATGGAAAAAATGATTTTATGCGGTTTCCTCCGGATTTTTGAATCTGCGTAGTTAAATTGTAATTAGCTCGTTTTATGATAAAAAACCGCTTTTTCCAGTAAATCATTTTCAATCACCGACAAAATATTTAAAGCTTGGATTACTTTTCAGTTCTTTTCAGTTCTTTATTCCGAGGAAGGGTTCGAAGCTCATCTTTCTTAAAGATAACAGTAATGACGATGATGATCAAGTTGTTTATTTACATTTGAAACCGCAGAGCTCATAAATTCATTTCTATCTGTAGTTTACGACGAAAACACTTAAAAAAGCTACGTTGGCTGTTAAAAAACATGAAACACATGACCAATCAAAAATTGTTAATTGAAAAATGTTTTAACCGTTGATTTTTTCATCCCGAAATAACAAAACGTTTCTCACGAGTTAAATACTTGCTTCAATGCTTCTTTTGGCGTATTTTAGGTCATCCAACCCATTACGAGTTAAAACTTTTGAGAAAAGCAATTCATTTAAATGCCACCCCCACCATCATTTCAAACTTTCCAGCTTGTTTGCTCATCTGTTTCTGCACTTCTCAGCGAAAAAAAATTGAGAACAAGTCAGAAAAAAGGAGTGTGTCTGTCTTTTGGATTAGATTTTTCGGAAATGTTTATTTTGCTATAAAGCTGAGAAGATACTTGATTTTATCTGTTCTTTTGATTGAAAAATAACCGTTTTTACACTAACTCAGCTTCAACATTTGCGCAGTAAATTTGACAAGCTTGTTTTCACATCATTTTCCCAGATTTTTACAAGTTTGACGTAAATTACGTAATAAAAAATTTAACCAAAAGGGTTAAAAAAGAACCTTCGGAAAGGGCGGAGTTCTTAAAAACGTCTGATTCAGGGACCTAATTCTTTTTACCTGAGTCCCGACATTAAAAAATGTTCATTCATATTTTTTTATAATTTTGTATCTCTAAAAAAAGAATTGCAGCTTTAACTGGTTTTCGAGGTCGTTTCATCATCGTCAGGATTGAAATGGCGTGTGTATCCTTCAGATGGACCCTGCTTTTAACGAGATCTATGCGAGCTGAGAAAGGAATGTAATAAAACTTATTTACTTAACGGTTAAACCATTTTTATTGGCTTGGACCATTTGAAAAGCTAATGGACAAGTACCGTTTAGAAAAAAATACCTAATTAGGAAAAAATGTGAAATGAGAGTAAAATCAGAGTTGTTGAATACAGAGATTTTTATATCTAAAAAAGTGCAAGTTTATGTAGATTTATGCAACAATGCACTATCCACGTAGCAAGATTAAAAGCTTTTCAAAGCTGAGAATGATGTGAGGGAGAAACAATGTTTGTTAGAGGCATCCCACAAAGGTTTGTGATAATCAAAACTTTGTAATCCTTTTTTGAGTTGCTCATTTTCGTACCTGCCAATGCCACGCTTTTTTTGGCAGTGTTAAAAATCTATTCGAGCTTTGCTCTCTGTAATGCAAAAAGAGAGAGAGGGAAACACGGCCTTTTTTTGAAATTGCTAACCACATTGTGAAATCCTTGCAAACTTCTTTTGTTCAAGATGAAACTCACAAACTTTTTCTTACTCTCACTGATGATGAGACGAGGTTTTTTCAAAATGTATGTCATCTTAACATTACAAAGATTACTCCGAAGAATTTTTTTACCCACCTCTTTTTTAATGCACTGTTAAAACTGGCAAAGCAAGTTAATTTTTTGAATGAAAATGAATGAAGGCAGGTTTTTTTACGGCGGGCGTTGTTGTTGGAAGTAGGAAGAATGTATGGATTGGTGATGTAGATATGAAAAATCTTAAATCTCATTCATTTATTCAGATTCATATAAAATCCACTGCGGTATCCACTAATTCGTTAGGAAGGAAAGGACAAAGTCGGTTTTTTCGCTGATGAACCAAAAGGACTTTTTTCATTGCCAACCTTTTCACAATCACTATAAATAATCTGCATTCTCTGCACTACCTGTTGCAGGTTTATGTATATCCGTAATAATAAAACTATTTTTACTCAATGTGATATGATTTTAGTCGTAAAATACGGTTAAAATATTAGCCAAGTGAAACAATAACGAATTTTCGTGAGTAGATCAACCTTGGCAAGTCAACTTTGTTGAAAATTATGTTTCAAAGAAAAAAGTATAACAGAGCTGTAATGCATTGAATGAATGACGAGACAGACAGTAGATTACATACATGTGTTAGGATCCTGCAACGTTTTTTGTTTAAACAATGTTTTTTTCTATTCTGTGCTTTACAACGTTATGTTTTTATAGCAGGTAGTAGCGAACTATGAAAGGTACTTTAACAGGCTTTAAATCATCAGTAAAAATGCGAGTGGATAGTTCCAAGGGTTTTAAAGGGAGCTCATTAAGCTCAAGGGGACTTTTTTGATGCCAGCCTGTACGCCGTACCTATAATGCAGATTTTTAGATTTTTAAAGGGTCGTTGACGGTCGTGAGATTGGATTTCACACCGAAACATATGAAAACGCCCTTTTTTAAATAAAATATTTTATAAAATTATTAATTTACGCCCTAACCGAAAACCTCGGATCTCTACACATAAATTTAAACTTAAATTTTATTAAACTCCCGTTTACAGTTTTTTAATAGAAGAAAGGGAAACTGAAAAAGAAACACCTGTGGTGTTCACTTCTTTTGTAAAGGAACAATTTCCTTTTAAAAAACTACAACATCCGACTGAAAAGTTTCTCTTTTTGCAATTATCTTACTTTCCGTGAAAAAAGGAAGCATGGGTTTTATAAAGTTGCAAAAATTGCTACGGTTTAAGGATGTGACCTCCTCTGTAGGAAAAACACCAGTCTCTTGAGAATATCGTGAGGACTCCACCTTTCGGTTTGTTTAAATAATCCTCGCGAAGGGGATTGAGTCACGTATGAAAAATATAAAAATATAGTGATAAGAATCGTAAAAAGAAGGAGACCGAGAAAATTAAGGACATTGTGTGACATGATTAAGGCCAACTCCTTCGGCTAACAATGCAACATGAACAGAGCCACCTCTCACATAAATTGGCGAAGTGGTTTCTTCAATCCTTCATCATCATCTATCCCACAGCTAAAAAGACAGGAAGGTTTGCAAAAATCACTTTGAAAAGACTTTGTAAGATAATGACAGAGGTAGACGCAAGGTTGTCGCTTAACCGACTTCCCACTCACTCATTTCACTCACTGTCGCTTTCCTAACACAGATGTGTTTTTTAACGGTAAGGAAAATCGAGGCTGGGAGAAGAACTTGGGGGAGAGAGTGAAAAAATGTGAAGAAGAGCCATTTTAACATTTTTATTACTGCATAGATTATTATCCTTCGAGAGAGTTGTAATAAATAAAGCAAGAGCAAGCAAGCTGAAATGTACATTGTGCTACGTTGCACGGTTACCGAGGGTACTTGTCTGAGATACCTTCAGGTATTATTTTCTCAAAGCTGCCTACGCTCTCTAAACATTGTATTTCTTAACGAAGCGCACGATGATTATGATAATGATTGTAATAACAACGAGGATTTCGCAACTCATGGCAACCCCCTTTTTCTCAAACAGATTGTGTGCAGAGGGAGAGAGGAGATGCCAGAGTAAGCTGAGAATTGGAATGAAAATTGAAGGGATTTATTGGGAGTTGTGTTCTTCTCTCCACATTTTCTTGTAACGAACGGTATGAGCACGAAAAACAGACCCAACATGAGCTCATAATATTTTCTTTCCTTTTTGTAATATTTTTTCAGATTGTTTAATTCCCAATTTATATTCCCTTCGATTGGCAAATTCTTTAATGCTGCCCCTGGCATTTTTGCAAAAGCCCTTCTTGTTTCGACGTCCCATGGACAAATTCTTACATCGTGTGCTTTACTTGTGAGGATGATGACAAAGCGTAAAAAGCCCTTTGTGCATTTGCCGAATATTTTATAACCAACCTGGTTCAAGAATTTTTGCAAAATAAAAACATTTTCAAGCGGGAAGCGTAAGGAACCTCACTCTTCCTTTTAATAAGCACTATTATCATCGCCAAGTAAAAATCGTCCTTCATTCATCACCGTCATTACCAATCGATTCGCCATTTGAAAGACTTTGTATTATTTTTCATCACTCTCACTTGCCATGTCCATTTCGCGAAGGATTTTAATCTCCGTTCTTTTTCGATGTCCTTTTCAAATGAAGCTTTAAATTAGACACGAACATTCCTCAGATTCTCAGCATGCCTCAATCCTTCTGCAACCGAACTCCAAAAATTTCGCAATACAAAGCTACGGAGCTTTATCAACGTTGAACAAAAAGCGTTGTTGTAGGTGGGTAGGTAGGACACGGGTTAGTTCATTTTTTACAGGTAGAGAGTAGGAAAGAGATGATGAAATCATACAAAATCTCTCTGTGATTCAAATGTGTTGAAGAGGACAATTTTCCCCTGTGGCTATTATGCATGAAAAGATGATCATGTGCAGACTGGGAGAGTAAGTAAGCAGGGAACGAGGACAAACAAGTAATGACGAATGATGATGATGACTTTGTTGCTAATAGATAGAGAGGAGCGTTATGAAATGATTGTTTTGCTTGTTTTCACATGCAAAACCGAAGCGGATGTGAACATTTCGAAACTACATTAATACAATGATTAGCATCTTATTTACACAAAAACCTATGCTAAAGCTTTTTTAACGCCAGCCCACACGCTTTAAACGGAGTTTTTTTAATGAGAGGTTCCATTATTTCCCATTGGACCCACCTTATTTTTAAGGTGGATTTTTTACAAAATTAAACCAGGAACCCAGAGCATAATTTTTATTGCATCTTGGAAGTTGCGTGAATCATGTGGATGAGCAAGATTGCAAAAAATGTGACAAAAATTAGATTGTTGCAATTTCTCCAGTGAATCATCAAAAAATTATGAATGAAATGTTTTTTTCTGAATTAATTATTCCCAGTTTACCTACTGAACTAGAATCGGGTAAGAAGAAGGTCAAGTATGCAAATGTTTTTCAAACAAAGCAGTTTTCTCAGACAAATAAATTTCTCTCAACCCTCACGTGTAAAACAAGTTTGGTTTTTCCCAAGTCTTTGTTATTATCGTAATCTCGGCAACTTGTAGTAAAATTGCAATTCACTGTCTTTATTTCCAGTTTTCTCTTCTTTACAATCATCATCATCATTGTTTTTTTTGCTGCAAATCAATGTAAAAAACTTTGCAAAACCGTCAATTTTTGTTTAGTCTTTCCAAATAGTATTTTTTTAATTTTAGCGCTACAATTTAAGTTAGTTTTGTGATTCTTTTTGTGTACATGAATTGTTTAGATAAAATCATTTTTATTTAACAAACGGCATTGAAATTCCTAAAAAGCAACAGGTGGACACAGAGGAAACAAAATATATCCGAGCAATAACAAAAAACTACAGAAACCCACTCACTTTGTAACCCGTCTGCTGACCATGACGATGATGATGGTGGTTGCCGTCATCCACCTCGTCATAACCGAAAAAAATATTGCCAAACAGGGGAATAGTTTAAATTGATGGAAGGAGGTGAACCAGCCTTTGAAAAGGGAACAATGTGAAAAAGGATCAAGTATCCACCTTTGTAAGATCGGATTGTATCCTGTCAGGTAAGTTAGCTAACCTAGAAAACGATGCTTCTTTTCTAACCTGTTGCTAGCTTAATGCTCACTCTTTTTTCACAAAACTCTCCCCCTTTTTTATATTTCACCTTCCTCACCTTCCATTTTTACCTTAAATTCTATTCTCTTGTCGCTAAAACCAGAGTCATTGCTTCAGGGTTTGGATTTTTTAAAGATATGAAATGTACACAGAAACCTGCTACATCCTCGAAAAAATTCACGTAGTGTCGGTTTTACATGACTCAAATGTCGGTTTCGGTGATGCTAAGATGACGAACAAGTTTGCGTTGGCGGTGTGTTTGTAAATGTGAGATTGATTTTCATGTAAATTTTGCCATTTTTGAAATTTAGCGCAAAAGAAATTTGATAAGAGAAACGAATTATTTTAAAAAGTTAGCTCTTTTTGGTACAAACCGAAAAATTTAAAAATAAATGCTGGGATTTTCAAAAATTGACAGTATAAAGGTAGGAATAACCCAGAAAAATAAAGCCATGAAAGGATTTTGTTTAACAGACTAAAACTGGGAAGGTATTAAACACGAAAAAGATTTTTATTTAAATAAGCTGGTGTGTATTTTTATTGCTATTTCTTCCCTGGAAAATGCTGACTGGAGTGATTCACAAGTTTTAATGTCCGTCTCCATTTTAACATGTCTTCAAGCCATCCTCTCCTTTTTTGCTCCTACTCACAGTTTTTTTTATAAATACCAGCTTTTTCATATACTGCATGCAACTCTCTGGTACCTTTTTCATCAGCTTTTACGGTCGTCGGTTCTCGTTTTTTCAGGTAACTTAAGAAGGAGGCTTTAAGGATGAGTAGACGATTTATAAGAAAGAAAACACTTAGCAAGTACTCGTCATCTTATTTTTCTCTGCTGGTAAAATGAAAGACCCGGGAGGCGTCCATTTTCTAAAGAATGCAGGTTTCTGAAAAAACCACCACCTCGTTCCCAAAGTAGGATCAGACACGACTTGAGTGTTTGTCTAGCAAACTGGAGGGATAGGGAGAATTCCCCTTCGAATTTAATATCATTCTTGAAAACTAATTATCATTCTTGAAAACTAATGCAATTCGTGCCAGTACACTTTGTAAGATTAATGAAAAGGTTGGAGTTGTGAAGGAAATTTTATGCTTTGACATGCACTCTCTCAAAACGGATGATGATGCACCATGAAAGGAACTTGAGTTGTTCAGTTCTCCCTGCTCTGCTTCTTTCTTTGCCCGTCCATCCGTGGAAAGGTGGGTTTTGGAGCGAACAGGAATTCTGTGTCGGTGGCAGAGGATTCCTTCATGAGCATGATGGAATTCACCAGGATAAAATCGTGAAACTCAAATATTCATATTCTCCTTAATATTTTATAAATCTTAAAAAAACCTGACGACTTAAAAATCATAGTGATTTTATTACGAAAAAGATAAAATCCGACGCTTTCTAAATCAATTCAGGGCTAGACATGCAAATTACCTTTTTAGTTTACCCTACGCAGTTTTAAACGTGAGTATTGCTGTTGTTTAAAAATGCAAATTTTGCTAAAGAGTCGTATTGAAATGACGAGACGAGATAAAAAAGGTTTTTATTGCAAAAGGCAACCCTGATAAAGGGAAAGAAGGCCTTCGTGTCTTTGTGGTTATATTTTACAAAGACGAATTTACCTTGAATTGTGGACATGTGATAGGAGAATGCAACATTGTCTCGTAAACTTACGAAACTTGAATAAATTCAAAGATGCTTATCAAATTCCAAATTTGCAAGGGAATTATTTACAAGTTACGTAATGTGAAAAATAAAAACAAAAATAACAGATTGTGCAAGTTCCGCTTTTAAATGCATCCAAACACAATAAAATAATTGGACCAGCTAACTGCATCAATACGCACGAGAAAATCAAAAACCGCCGGAGGCAATTAACGTCATTACCGTTCTTATCTGATCTGAATGTAATCAAAATTTATTTTTCAAGCTTTTTAAACCTTTTTAATTAACAATTATTATTTCACACTTAAAACTTTTGTAAACCCGCACAAATCACCACTTTGATTAAATAAGCATAAAGCTGAAATTTTCCCAATTTGTATTCACAACTCGTAAATAAAAGTTACTCATTGAGAAAGAAAACAAGATGCTTGGCTATACCTTCTCTGTATAATTCCATATGGGGCTAATCACTTTCCTACGCACAAATTGTGCGTAAATTATTATCTGGGGATATTATTGCACAAGGTAAATATATATTGTTAGGTCATCTTAATGATTTGGGTGCGTGTGCGTTTTTTAATTCATTTAAGCTCATAGAAATCTGCTCTCATTACCACTCTTCAGTTTTATACGTTTTGCTTTTTAATATTACAAAATAAAATAATTGCTGTGGATAATTGAGCGAGCTGTGAGGATGAGAAAACTTTTAATAAAAATCATGCGTAGCAATAGTATCATTAAATGCGTAAACTGGGCTTGCCTTTTTCCACAGTCATCGACCGATGACAAGTCTGTGGACGGCCAAGATTTGCAATAAATATTAATCTGGCTTTGCTCTCTGCTCTGCTAGACAGGTCAATACATGATTCTTTTGAATATCATAGCAATGCTGTTGTTTTTGTTGTGTGCGAAACTCTGCAAAAATTAACAGCCACTTGTTGAAGGATTTTAACTAGTTTACAACCATTGCAAAGATTTTATATCAACGATGGTAACCCTTTGCCAAATGACGAAAATCTTGCAGGAGGGTACTTAAAGGGTTGAAATTCTTGAAAAAAGCACTCCTTTCGGCTAAATAATAGCAAACCCTGTCATGTGTAAAGTTGATTATATCTGTGCAAATGTTAAAGTGAGTCAGTAAGGTAGTAAGATTTTGTTATTGTTTAGGTTTAAAAAAGTTGTTTTTATAGACAGGTAGTAGACTCACTCACGCAGGTTCGCTAATGAGAGCGAAATAAGTGCAGAAAAGGTATTTTTATAGATGAAAGATTAAAAAAAGCTTTTAAACCTTGTTCGTTCTCTGTGCATGTCCAAATTTAATTCACAGAGCGGAACAAATATTTTTGGGAGATCTTTGAAGGAAGGGAAATTGCAAGAGATTTAACTTTTTTCAGTAACCTGGCAGTGTAAAAGAGGTAATTGGTTGCAGTTGCAATTTGGTAAATAATAATTAAAAAAGCTGTCACAGGAAGGATAGAGGCATAAAAATGTAATTATTTAAGCTATGCTTTCTTATCGTACACAGTTTATTTTGCCAGATAAAATAATTAAGAGATTGTGGTCAGCTACAAAACAACATCCGGGCAATGTTTGAGTAGTTTCCGGGTGGACTTACAAAATAATAATTCAGGTAAAACGATTAAAATAATTACGTAATTTGCAAGTAAACAATTTCACAATTGAAAAAAGCCAATGAATTAGCAAATTGTTTATTTTAAAATGTTTTCGCAAGGTCAGGAACGAAATCACATGTGAAAAAAGCTATTTTTATTCGAAAATAATTTTAAGTGAGGCGACACAATTTTTAAGAAATTGAAAGTGCATCATAAAATATTTCGAAATTAGAAATATATTTCAGATTTTGAAACCATTTTGGTTATCATCTGTTAAGCAATCACCTTATCTTAATGTGGAATTAGGAAAGTCACGAAAATAAATAATGCATAAACAGATGCAATCAAAATTTATTCCCAAATTCGGGATTGATTTGAAATTCTTACACAATTTTTCTTTATCAGGTATTTAAATTTTGTAAATAAAATCTCAATAAATTTTCTAGGCCTCTCAGCATCTCAATAAAAAACAAATAAGCAAGCCACAGACCAGACAGATGCTTTGAAATTAGAAAAACTGCAGATGCTAAGATGATGATGGAGACGACGGAGAGGAAAGATGAAAAAGTTAAACTCTAATCACATTTCCTATTGAGTTGACCTCTTTTTGCCAAAATTGTGGTTAAAATGCGAGCTTTTGCAAACAAGTTGGCTCAAATCATCACAAACTTTTTGATAATGTTCAATTGAGAGGCAAATCAACTCGATTTTGTGTAAAACGCAGGGTTTTCGCCAAAGGAAGTTGCAACAAGCTTCATCCTCAAAAAAGGATATTATGCCACCAAAAAATACAAAATGGACAGTTTCAATCACCCTTGTATCTTCAAAATGTTGGTCAGCATAGAAAACATTTCAGGTTTTTATACATCCAATCAAATCGTGATAAGATGGCAGTTGGCAGATACTACTAGAATGCTGCTCCGGCTACCTCTGATTCTTCTAACCTAGTATTGAAAGAAAATCCTTTCTTTGTCATCTGCAAAACCGTTTTTACACAGATCTGCTAAAGTCGTTATTTTTTTGCTTAAGCCTAGGTAGGCTTAAAACTTGTTCTGCGTACAAAATACACAGCTTGTCATTCATCCACTGTTTTTAGGATCTTCCAAAAAATAGAAAGTTTTTAATTTCCACAGTTTTTGAAAACGTTTTTAAATTGCGGATCATGTAAAAAACGAGGGAGGTAAAAAAATTTGTCCTTTTTAGAACAAAGGATTGTGATGAATAACAGGTTTTAAACCATCTGTAGAAAATTCGGGTTTCTCGACTAAACCGTTTGACTTCTTTTTTATTAGCAAAAACGGAAAATAGGAGGGAGGTTTGGCTGATATGGGTGGGTGAAAAGAAAGGAAATTGTTGGTTGGTTGGAACTATTGCGCATTTGCAGACAATTTCCATCATCATTACAAGCGCTTAGTCATCGTTTATATTGGCAATGGAAAAAGAGCAGATGCGGGTTTTAGAAATGTTTGTTTAATACCGTCGTAGTTTTTATTACGAGGAGGATGTTTTTTTCGGTTGTGCAATGAGAAGCTCTCTTAAAACCTTATTGGTTTATGTAAGCATAGGTTTTACTAAAGATAAGATGATAAGTCCAAGGCCAATACTTTGAAAAAATATTTGAAAAACAATAACAATAAATTTAAATTAGAAAAACGCTTGTAACGCTGTTAAATGTCCCAATTTTGTTCTAAAATATGGAAGGCGACAAATGACTGAAGACAGACAGATGTGGATGATAAGACGTATGAAATTCGTAAATATCAAGGTGAATAGATATACGATTGTTGATAATG
>JAHZNK010000271.1:0-10366 GCA_027744615.1 Lepidocyrtus cf. nigrosetosus NNG-2020 | reverse complement strand
GTCTATGTAGAAAAGATGTTGAAGTTAAGTTAATTAAGTCGCCAGTAATCATTATTAATTTAGTGTTAGGTCAATGCAAGTTAAGTTACATACAGAAAATAAATTCTTTCTTTGCTTGCATATTATGTCTTGTCTGCATTCTGCATAATTAGAGTAAGAGTAGCAACTAAAAGATGTTTTTTGTATTGTATAAGTCGTTTAATAACTGTCTGAAGACGAGTTGAAGGGAGAATTTAACAAACTGACTAATGAACAGTTTCCACCTCCGGGCACATAATTATTGTATGCAACACACTCCATTTTTATCTTTCAGGCAGTCCGATGCCCAAATAGCTTCTACTTCTGGATTTGGTGTTCCACCTAACAAAGTAATAACAAAACAGATTTAGTAAATTGTTTCATAAAGCCTTTTAAAGCTAATGTTCTAAGTTGATAAAGCTTTGTTACCAGGTGGAGCGGGATGCGCGCGCCTAGCATATTCATACGGAACTCCGAATTGCATTAATTCTTTGCAAGTTTTTGTTTGAACGAGGTCACCATAATGCGTAAGAGCTTCCCAACAAATGTCTTGTAGTTTAGGTATTTTGAGCCATATTTTAAACACTTTATTCGTCCTCACGCCTCTCGCCATGTTGGTCACGCCACCAAACGTGTACATGCATCCTGCCGAAGTCACACAAGCTGCATGGAACGCCAATGGAATGGGAAGCCTTTGTTGGAGGAGATGCCACTCTCTACTAGGTATATTAAATCGCCATATATCATCATAAACTTCGTTGTCATCGTTCAAACCTCCGCAAATATAGACATCATCTCCTAATTGCACAGCAGAGTGACACTTTCTCTTCTTGGGAATTCCGTTTATATCACATCTTTTGTCTTCTTCAAGGACCGATATAGTTGTTTGCGGTACGGCGGCAGCTTTTGTTTCCAATATTGACCAATCTCTAGACTCCAGACTGAATACTGGAAGATTACGTAAGCTATAGGCTTTGATATTGGTACCTCCACCAAAGATATACATGTTCGTTCCGTCAAAAGCCACCTCATGTCTGTAACGTGGTTTTGGCTCCCCAACTGCGCCTGAATTGCGATGTATCAGTTCCCATGATTTGTTGAAAATGTCCAACTTGTGTATATCCATAGTGTATGATTGACCTGTGGTCCCTCCAATGACATAAATCTGTCTATTTTCTTGATCCAACACTAAGCCTTGTCCATATTGAGGCATTGGAAAGTCTCCAGTAGCTTCTACCTCTTGCCATTTCAGAGTTCTAAGATCACATTGAAAAAACTTGTTGGAAGTAGACACTCCAAAGTCAGCACCTACATTTGAAGCGAAAACATCAATTAATAATTGTATTTTGATATTTGCAAGGAGTATTTAACATTTAAAAGATTAATCATTCCTTTACCTGTCCCCCCAAAAACATTAATAAAGTTTCCGAATAGGGCTGCAGCATGCGAAGCCAATTCTTTCGGAGCTACTCCAGTAGTATGCAAAAGTTTCCAACTTCCTTCAGCAAAATTGAAACACCACAGCTCTTCAAACAAACGGTCTTGCACCCGTCCCAAAGACTCTGTTCGGACATAACCTCCAAAACTGTAAAAGTTGGAATCATCACAGACAATTCTGTGTCCACTTCGTTTTTCTGGGCGTAAGGTCACCGTGCCATTAAGGGTACCATCAAGTTCTTTAAAAACCAGTGGTTTAAATGAATAAGGCTGTGAATTTATCTCCATCGTATTGACTTTAAATGCTGCTTGCTGGAAATAAAAACCACAAAAGTTATAAACTAGGCACAATATGGAATTAATTTAAATAGCAAGCACTTAATTTGTAAATGCATAGTAATTATAAAATGCAGCTTATTCACCTCAACACTCCCTAATGAGTTGTGATTAGATAATACTGAAAATCAACTTTCCCAAAATTTGTTTAATTAAAAAGTGCAAAATAATTGCGCAATTAATAACTATAAATGAGTTGGATTAAATATTGTACTCTGGTGGTTTACCATTGTAAACAAAACGAGCTCGAACTCTCAGCTGTTTCGTTGCATTTGCGCCACTTTGGCTATCTCTCTCTGCTCGGCCGCGTGGTCTTTCATTCAAAAAGTGGTTCTTGTCTCATTCATGCTTCCATTTCGTAAATGCAGATTAATGAAATTTTAACTAAGAATCTGATTAATTAAACTTAAAAATCTTTATTTCTCTTAAATATTATCATTAGTTATGATGAGTTTCACAAGGAAAATTAACTAATTAAATTAAATAGGGTTATTATGATTATAATTTTCTTTGAAATATTTACAAATATTCTTCTTAACATTTTTTGCATTGCTTTGGTGGCCGATTATCATGTTCCACACCACAACGATGGCATATTACGGGCTCCTCTTCGTCTTCACATATTTCCTCCACAGCGCTAAAATCTGGATTTCCAATCTTTACGATTTGACTAATTTGGTAAATGGTGCCCACAAACATTGCAAGTCCGACCACCAGTATCTTGTTGTACTTCATATTCTGAGCCTTGGCCCAATCAGTCCAATTCCCTTCCGGAACTGGAAGCTCGTTATAGGTTGGAGGATACCCTAAACCTTTTCCTGCCCCTCCACCTTGTCCTGGAGCCATACCTGCGCCACCCATCTTCACAGCAATTGGTTGGTAATGAGGAGAATAACCAGATGACCTTCTGAGTTGGGGTATTATATTGCGGAGAAGTCTGGAGTTGGAGGAGTAGACATGGAATAGACGGGTTCCAAACATTTTGCTAAAAACTGGCTACTTTGTAGTCTTTTTTGCTTTTCTATAAAAACATAAAATAATTGGAAGTGCAGGAGTTATCAAATTGATTGCATTGCATTATTGTCATATTCATACAGATTAAAGCTAAATACATCACTCACGGATTATAATTTCAAAATGGGGTAAAATGAGATTGACTGGATTTCCAAGTTTATACTTGCGTTGTCATCTCCGATACTTATCAATACTGACTTGAGACACACGAGTTTGAATTGACTAGAAATTACAACTAACATCACTTATGATAAGTGAAAAGTGACTTATCCTAATTTTGCTTATCATCTTCTTAGTAACGTTAACAATCAAAATTGAAACCTAACATCCATCCGTAGATGATTGCAGTTAAATTAGATTGTTTGTCGGTAGTTTGTAAATTATGATTAACCGTTGTACCCTTTTGGAGACAATTTTACCCAATCAATTATATTCTGGAGTGTTTATTCAAACAATCAAAAAAACATAGCCTAAACATAGCCCTAATTAAATGCGCAAAACACCTGAATTGTTTGTATCTATTATTTAATTAATTTTCGTGACATAGAATATAAAAATAGGTAGATGTTTGAGGCAGGATAGAGGGACCCGCCTATGACTTCGGCATACACACAAAAATATCACAATCTATTTAACACAATGTGTGCCCTGACCAAAAACTTAAACCTTCTTAAGATCCGTTTTAAAGCAAACGTAAACTGACTGTCATATGCTAAAATTCAGCCAAATTTGGTTAGTGACCTTCTCCAAGAAAAGTTGGAACAGAAGAAGGTTATTTTGCGACCGAAAAGGATAAGCGATTAACTTGTTTCCATCCCTTTCTGGTGAAGCCAAATTTGTTTAAATTTTGGCCAATTTCCTTCCTTAGTTTCATGCCAGCCATGTGCATAATTCAAAATTAGTATACAAAATATGACTAACCATAGCATAAGATTTGCGCAATGAAACGAATTTTAGACATAATAGGTCCACTTTTGTAAGATTTAAGACTTTCATTTCTCGAAATATTTTTACAAATGCTTCAACTTCCTGTTCATTTCCTAGATTAAGATCTATATTCTGACGTTTTCCATCATTTTCAGCATTGGAGACAATCCGAATGTTTGAAAAAAAGCTTGAATAATAATTGCTTTATTCTGAATATTTGCAAGTGAAAACTCATTTTTGAAGAAAATACTACCATTACCATATTAAATTATGCAAATCTTTTTCTAATTGGAGCCCATGACCTTTAAATATGTTCTCCTACCCAACTAAAAAATAAGTCTCGTTAGATCATACGATATTTCCAATTCCAAGAATTAAAATTGAATTGAGTCGTTAATAAAACACTTTTATAACACAGTCTGGTTTACGTCCATGAAAGGCTTTTCGCAAAAAAATAAAACAGTTAAACCAATTGGGTATGAAATGAAATGTCGGTATGTACAGGCCAAAATCGACTTGTAATAGAAAATGAATAAAACCAAAGCATAAAATTGTTGCTACTCTCCTACCTGAAAAATTCAAGCCAGGTTCATGTCGTTAGAATATTAGGACATATCAAATCAATATTTCTTTCACCGAATAAACAATAATTTAGGAAGAAAGACTATTGTTTTTATTAGTTTGAGAAATTCAAACCTTTCTAACATGCAAACCTGTAGCATTTATCATCCTGAACGTATCATACCATCATACCACTATATTTGATAAAGACAACCTATATGGTAAATGACCTAACACAATTAAAAATTCTCAGAACAACAAACAGCTCTTAATGGTGTAATGTAAGTTCTTATAATTCAAATTGGTTCAATATCGAGAGTGAATAAAGTGTCGCGATATTTGCAACAACTCCTTTCTTTAATATTCTTCTTGCAAAAAGCTGGGTTTGGCTGGTTTTTGCTTAACAGAGCCGGCGTGGTAAGTTGTTGCTTTGCCATCATTTTACTCACATCGTTACTCAACCGAAGAAAGTTTTTGCAAAAGTGGTTTATTTTCTCACGAAACTACTAATTTTCTGCTAAAAACTGGAATTAGACTAGATAGGACTCCACGGCTTTTTAAAACCTGATTCCTTCCTGATTAAAAAAGTAAGCGTTGCGAAACACTATAAATGCTATTTGCAATAAGCTTTTATTATCATGACATGCAATTTATTTGCAAACTTTTTTACATCAGATATAAAACAAAACTTGGGTGAAGATGTCATCAACATTCCGAGGCTCTACGTTCTCTTTGAAGAACGAGCAGGTGAGGATGTCCTTGTTAGAAAACGAGGAGTTCCACCCATCCTCCAACTACGACCACCACGAGGACATTCCGTATGCCGATGACGGAGCAATTTTTGAACCGGATAGTGTTTTGAAGCGAAAGTCTTCACTTTTCTCTGCTGCTTCTCCAGCACAATCTAATTCCGCAGCTGTTGGAACGAAACCAATTAAGTCGTCTATTTTCAGCCTTCCAAGTCCGGTCCGTCATCAAAAACTCCCGGCCCCCATTTCAACAAGTAACTCTGCAGTTGGCTTTTTCCGTGGAGTTTTTAGCTGCGTGTTGGGACTTGTGCTGTTGATTCCTTTCTTACTTGGATTTGGAGTCTTTCTCGTGGCTTATCTTATTTTTGGCGTGGGGCTAAGGGCTTGCGTGGCACTCATCGTTAACTCTGACTATGTATCCCTTGTTCCCATTTCAAGAGTATTTGGCTCGGGCGGAGGAAATCAAAGTGCAATCTTGTTGGTTTGTGGAGGGGACTGCAACATTTTGAAAATTCAAGACTGCTTCATGAAAGTCATTCAATATGGAGGAGAGGACAGTGCAGGGAGCAAGAACAGGAAAAAGAAATTTGATGTTTTGGAGAAAAGGGTTGGTAAGCGTTGGGGTTATCTTTGCCTTGAAGGTGGAGTTCTCACCTCTCCTTTTGAAATTCGAAATCACGTAAAGTTTTTCGATAAAGTCAAAAAGGATCCTTTAACTTCAGAAGATATCGTAAGCTATTTGGATGACCAAATGTGGAAGAGCTATGGGAGGGAGGATAGCGATAGAATTCCCCAGTGGGAGGCTCTTCTCATACCGAGATTCGTCTCGTCAAGAGAGGACGCCCTAGTTGATCATCAGCATCAATTCAAACGGCCAAACAATAACGAAATTCGCAGACAAGATACATACGCCATTCTTCTCCGGTTCCATAATGGACTAATGAGCTGGAAAATGGCACAAGAATTGCTTCTAGAAGTTCTGGGACGAAGCAGTGGCAGAGTAGAATCCCCATTTGAATACCCAAGTTGGAACAAACTATCATTCTGGACAAAAATAAAACTAGTCTTTTTAGAATCGCTGCTGGGAGCACCAAAAACCTTCCTGCGTAAAGCTTGTCTGGGACTGGCCTCAGGACAAATTTGAAGATTTGAGGAAGAAAAGCACTGGAATGTTCTCTGTTGGATTGTCCAAGTCCATGAGGCTCCAAACTCTTGAGGACATTCAAGAATTGAGCAGAACAAGTAACGAAGCTGTTTTGAACTCCCTTGTGAGAATTTCGGTGCGTAACCTCGTCATGGGACAAGGACTCCCTATGTTGAAGAAAATGACAGTGTCGAGGGTCTTTCGTAATGGAAATGAAGATATTGGAGGGGTGGACACTTGCACAACTCANCGAGGGTCTTTCGTAATGGAAATGAAGATATTGGAGGGGTGGACACTTGCACAACTCAGTATGGACATTGGAACAGCATCCTGCAAAGGCTCCATACGTCTTACTTAGCAATTGCAGAGAAACAAGCTAGTCTCGGTGCTCAAAGGTGCTTCAACTCTATGATGATTTGGCTAGCTTCAGCTTTTCCTTTGGAGGTGGCAACATGGATTCATGAAGTTGTTGTGAGAGGAGACGTCCTCGTTGAAATTTGGCCTTCTTCGGATGAACCATGCTTCATTTTTGGAGATGATTTGGTTATGGATATGTACGGATGGTCCGGAAATGTTGGAATGGGGACAGGTAATGAAAATATAGCTTTCTCAATTAATTTCAAAAACCCAAATTATACTTTATAAACAATTATGTATTCAGATTATAAGTTCACCGTGACATCATACTGCGGAAGAGTCAGGGCCGGAGTGATTGGAAAAGTTGGAATCCTCTCCAACGGCTTATCTGGTGCTCAAATAGTGGCAAATGAAATAGGAGAGGAGTTTGAATGTCTCGGTGATACTACTTTCATCCCACAACGTCGTCTCTTCTTAAATTGATAAAACTTTGAAACCCTATTTTAAAATCACAGAATTTCTAGCATACAAAATGCACATAGCAATATTGCCCATACACACATACATACGTAATAAAAATGCAATCATATTTAAACACTATTCCTTACAAATAACAAATAACAAATTTGTATGCAAGCTTTGTTAAGCTCCTTCATTTTATTTTGTAGCAGTGAATATAATTAATAACTACGATTAGTGATCATAATTCTATTAATTTATACAATAAGTATACTGATGTATTATAGTGATGATAACAAAGACAAATACCGAATGACTTGTATTGTTTTTAAAATGGGTAAAAATACATGACTATTTTATATATGTTGGAATGAAACTAAATGAATTATAAAAGTTGATTTAAAAGACTACACTCATTACAAATTAAGATTTCAAATTCATTTAAACATTTGACATAGTGACAGTATTCATCGTATAGTCCATGATGGAGTCTAAGATATTCATTCCAGTCATTTTCTCAATCGGAAAGAACGGTCCAATGTTGATGGACAGGACTTGCATGGATTTCAACTCCTTTTTCGCAGCCTGCCCCAGCTTTACACCTCTCCACTTTGCAAGCAATTTCTCAGTCAGGACATTCGGCTGGGAAGCGAATTCCATAACAAGAAGAATGAAAATGGTAAGTAAATATGATTGTGACGGCAAGGCAAAAGATGAGAAAAACTAGCTCCACTCTATTTCCCAATTTGACTATGCCTATGTTTGCGAATACGCAAAATATTATTCCAGCAAGGATCATGCCTGGAACCAACCCAGAATACTCTTCGTTGCCGAGTCTTATCAAAATAGACAGTTCATTGTGTAATCTGTAGCGTCTTTTAAAGTTGCCATTCGCTTCTAGATTCTGCTTTGCCATGCAAGTGTATAAATAGGTTCCTTGTATAATATTTAGCAACATGTTTGCACACATCAAACCACCATTTGTGCCAATTATCGCAGTTAGTATGCAAGACAGGATTTGAAGATTCGGTTCAGGTATTTCCAGCAAGGCAAGGAGACTTCTCACAGGTTGATACGGCCTCAGAAAAACAATAATTGTTGAGATCAAGGGTAAAATTTGAATTCCAAGCACCATTCCATAACCAGCAGCTTCCATTATATCTGGCTGTCTTTTTTAATTCCTTTCCTAAATTTGGTGGAAACTATTGTTCTTTTTGAATGTCGGTCGAATTTCGTTGGCAATTCAACAACGATTTGTACAAGTTGATGAACATTTCGAGCCCCTGATAGCAAACCCGAGGCAGACATTTTACCACAAATATTATTCTATATTCTATGTAATCCAATTCAAACCAGATCTAATTTTTCTAAAACAGTCATGTAATCTATGGGAAATTGAAAAGTTTTAAAGCTACGCTAAAGACTGTAAAGTACATTTGTTCTTATGTAAATCAACTTTTCAATTAGTTTTGTAATACATTTCTCCTACGTTTTGTTCATTGTTTCTTTGAAATTTAACGAAATGTCAAACGTGTATTAGTACCGAGCAGCAATATCTGTACTTGTAGGTATGCAAACTTTAATTTCATTGTTAATTTTTCAAGTAAATGAAATTTCATTCATATCGTTTGGTAATTAAATTGCGTAAGACAAGCCAATGTTTCGATCTCCATCATCATAAACTACTTCAATTACTTAATACTTTGAACTATATGAACGAGAACGACATTGGAACAAAACTAACTAGGTACGTAAAGCCACAGTTATATTATAGGGATATAACTCCCTATAATATAACTGTGGTAAAGCCATTATAAAATTTAACATTATATCCTTTGTAGAACTCATAATTCATCAAAAATAATAATAACGATTGATTTGCAAAATTCACAAAGTTCCATTTAAATGAAACAGCAACAAGACAGGACAAAGAAAGACTTTAAAAATAAGTGGACGTTATCATTGTCCTTAGACGGGAACATTTTCATCTTTTGGTATTATTCCCCTGTTGTCTATCTAGAGTATAATGTATATTTATAAGGATAATTGGAATAATTAAGCTTTTGAAAATATACTTAGTACTACTTGTATGAAATTAGCGAATAATGCAAACTTAAAGTTAACAAAATGATTGAAATACAAGACTTTTATATATGATATACAAGTTATTGCAATTAATTTTAAACATTTGACATTGTGACCGCCGTCATTGTGTAGTCCATGATTGAGTCGAGAATATTCATTCCAGACATTTTCTCAATCGGAAAGAACGGTCCCATGCTGACGGAAAGGACTTGCATAGACTTCCACTCTCTTTTCTCAGCTTGCCCCAGCCTCCCCCCTTTCCACTTTGCGAGCAATTCTCCTGTTAGAACATTTGGTTGGGAAGCGTATTCCAGGACAAGAAGAATGAAGATGGTAAATATAATAGTGACGGCGAAGCAAAAGATGAGAAAGACGAGCTCCAATCTATTCCCCAATTCGACTATACCCATGTTTGCGAATACACAAAAAAATATTCCAGCAAAGGTCATACCTGGAACCAACCCAGAATACTCTTCGTTGCCGAGTCTTATCAAAATGGACAGTTCATTGTGCAATCTGTAGCGTCTTTTAAAGTTGCCAATCGCTTGTAGATTCTGCTTTGCTATGCAAGTGTACAAATAGGTTCCTAGTATTATATTCAGCAACATGTATCCACATATTAGACCACCATTTGTGCCAATTATTGCAGTTAAAATGAAAGATAAGATTTGAAGAGTCGGTTCAGGAATTTTTAGCAAGGCAAGGAGACTTGTTACGGGGTGGTATGACCTTAGAAAAACAACAATTGTTGAGATTAATGGTAAAATTTGAATTCCAAGGACCATTCCGTAGCCAACAGCTTCCTTTATATCTGGCAGTCTTTTCCTTGTTGGAAACCCTAAATGACAAAGGAAAATGTTAATTGTTTTTAAAACATATTTTTACATTTTAATTGGTAACTTTTGATCAATTACCTAAATATTTTGCTTCAGCCGCTTTAGGTAGTTCTGTATCAAGATAAGCGTTTGAGGTAGGGTCTGTGTTGTATGTCCACCAGGTGAGTAAACTAAATCCAGTCATTGCGTATGTCATTATGTAAACTAAGATCTCTTCCAAAGATTCGAATGACTCTAACCTGTGGAAATCTTTGACCAACTTCATCAAATGAATGACGGAGTAAACGTGTATCAAAAGTAGTTGCGCCATGATCAAATACCAACGGAATGGAAAATTTTTCCATGTTTTTTCAATTCCTTTCCGAAACTTGGTGGAAACAATCACCCTTTTCGAATTTTGGTCGAATGTAATTGGTAAGTCAACAACAATTTGTACAAGATGA